>VDFB02086529.1:0-18779 GCA_007258455.2 Sequoia sempervirens
TTATTGAATATGTCGAAGCATAGACAAGGCCTGTAGATTGTTTAATGACAAAGTTATTCAAAGAAATATGATCTCATGGAACGATTTAAAGGATATTCACATATTGGATTTGTCAAAAATTCTTTAGAAGGCAATGCACAAGATACGTTTAAAATGGGCACGTTGAAAAGGATATACAAATTTTCAAATAAATGTGTATGCCAAAAATGAGCAGGTAAGGTAAGATTCAAATGATAAGAATATTGATGAAAGATAGAGGAATTAAGAAGATACTCGCACACCAATGAATTGAAGGTCATAAAATGGCACATACATTTTGAGGAGGAGACAAATCATATCCACGAACACAAAAGATCTATGTAAAGTTGGAGAAATTATCTTACAAAATGAAGATGAAGGGTATTTTCCAGATTCAAGATATTCAATTAATAATACTTGCTCTTAGACCCTAGAGTATGGATGATGACGTCCTCATGTTTGGTATTAATTCGAGTGTAAGAGAATTTTCCTATCAATGGATTGACTACTGCAATTCTATTTAGAGCTATTTGGACTTACAAATCAATTTAGTCACTGCATGAACTCAGAACAACCACCATCAATGTGAAAAATAACTATTCAATGATTTGGTCTAAGCCATATTTCTAGTTGCAAGATATGGAACTGATCTCTTAAAGTGAATCTATTGAAAAGCTCTTAAAATTTTCAAAATGATTGCAATTGGCTCTAGTGTAAAGCCAATCCCACAACCTTTATTAGCATCTCAATGCCAATGTCAAAATACGTACTTTGGAGCAGTGTATGAATATCTATTGAAGCATAAAGAAGAAGGAAATTTCTTTAATTCAAAGTTTGCAAAAGGAATGATCATTGGGTTCCATAGGAGGAAAGGATGGTAATTTTTTAAAATACAATTGAGGTACCTTATCCTTGAAGGTTAATTTGCTAGTGAATGAATGATTTTTTGATTAGGAAAGATTCAATGCCCGCCTCAGTAAGATTAATTATTTGATCTTTTTCTCAAAATTTATAGGTTGTTAGTTATATTTTGCAAGAGTGACTTGTGATACTTATTGTAACTAAAGGTTGGAAAATGAATCTTATTTCTAGAAAAGTGATGAAAATCCAAATCAAATAAGGTTTATTATTTTCAAAACATTGTATTTCAAAAATGTAGTTATTAGGTAGTTATAAGATAGCTATCCAAGGAAGCCTATAAATATAAGGTTTTTTTATTGGAACAAGAGACTCTTACATAGGAAAATTTTTTGAGAAGAACTTTTTGGGAGAAATTTATATGAGTATTTTTGGTTTGACACTATGCATAGAAGGTGTAAACACTGAAATTTGGTCTAAGCTTGTGACTTCAATTTCTTCATAATTCGTATCTTCATGGTCATGATTAAATAATGTTAATTATTTAATTATTCTCTAAAGTCTTTAATTCTTCTATTAATTAAATAAACTTAATTATTTAGTTAATTCACATTAACATTTATTCAACTATTAATTAAATAATCTTAATTATTTAATTAATTCACTTTATCTTTATTCTATTTTGATTAATAAAATAAACGTTATTTATTTAATTACGTTACTAATTAACTTTATCCTCCTTGAATTAAATAAATTCTTATTTAATTTATCTTTATCGTATTTTCAACTATAAAATTAAATAAATACTTTAATTATTTAATTATTCATTTAACCTTTTCACCACTCAATATTTATTTAATTAATCCTTTTATGTTGAATCTTGAATTAAATAAATCATTTAATTCATAAAAGTCTATTTTGAACACATTCTTCTATATTTGGATA
Source organism: Sequoia sempervirens (assembly GCA_007258455.2). Taxonomy (NCBI): domain Eukaryota; kingdom Viridiplantae; phylum Streptophyta; class Pinopsida; order Cupressales; family Cupressaceae; genus Sequoia; species Sequoia sempervirens. Next base: position 1,822 of record VDFB02086529.1, read on the forward strand.
AATGCTTAAGTTATCTAATTATTCATTCTTACTCAACTTGAGATCTATTTAAATCAGTTAGTTATCCCCTGGTTTGATGTTTGAGTGTCTTTCGCGAATGAACTCTCTGTCAAAACCAATCAGTTATCTAGTTCTAACTCATATGCATGCACATGCTTATTAATTAAATATTGTTCAAACAAAATGTTGGTTTTAATCTATCTTTATCTTTGTCATGCAAAAATAATTCTTCTATTTTAGAATACCAAACTTGAAGATTAAATCATAATTTAATCTTTATCTCTATTCTTAGTTTTTATCACTCATGCCAGTACTAACAGTTATCTCAATGCATGTCCAATCTTTTGATCTCAACCATCTGTTTATCTTTTAATCCTGGCCTCTTGTTCGAATGATCAATTTTCTATAAATTGATCTATCTCTTATCATTTCAATCTCTCCTGAAATCTTGTGACTTTTGGAGCAATTATCTTAAATCTTCGATGTTTTGTTATTATCACAATCCTTAAGCTATGCTTGCACACAAATACTAAAAATTTGAGGGCAACTACACTACAGAAGATGAAATGGAGAAGGGCAATTGAGGTTAGACATTGAACTACGTAGATATTGGGTGAGATTGTTTATTTTATTTATGTTTTAGCTTTCCTTTGTTCTTTTTTGTTTAACTTATATTGCATTAGAGCTTAAATTGCATTGTGTTGTGTGCTTTTAACCTTTCATTGTATTTCTTGATGTTACAAAAGGGTTTTTGGAATTGTATAATTTCATAAAGATAGCGAAGAATGCATTTTGGTTCGTATGTTCTAAATGTGTTAATGTGTTATTATCACATATTTATCATATGTTCCTTAATGTGTTGGTCCATAAAGAGAGAAGTGGTGTTCCCTTTATTAGTTATTTGGGTTGTAACTCCTAAATTCATAAGGTTGGGTATTCTTCCAAGTGTTAGGGGTGGAAAACTTGGGAAGAGTACCACAACACCTCTAATCAAATTGGGAAACTTAGGGCCAAATTTTGAGGTGGGTAAGACATCCTTCACTTTTGGTTTTACAAGACCAAGGGTGGTTTCCCTAAGGTGCTAAAATATATGATATTACAAGGATTAAAAATTTACCTTACTACAAACATACCCACTACATAGTGTATCCCTATATTGGTGTCATAATATAGGTATGTGTGTTGGTTTGTAGATGCAAGGCCATGCACCTTTATACAACAAAAAATATTACTAAGAAAAGTGTTCTAAAATATAGATATAATGACTCCTACTTCTATTGCATGTGCACTTGTATGTGGAAGTTGGAAGAACAACATAACTAAAAGAAGTTGATTATGATTGAATTTTTTTAATATGTTGGATTGATGAGAAATGGAGTTAATAACATACCAGTGCCAATTTTGGGCAATAGAATAGTGAGCTAATTCAAAATATACAATGATTGAAACCTTGGTGCACGATACCTTAAGGAAGGTTTCACTAAAGAATATACCTCTTAGAATATACAAGTAAACTAGGTCCTACACATTCATTCAAGTAAATAACATAATTTGTAGAATAGTAGATTAGTATATTTACTAATCCATAGATTGACTTGAACATTTCCTTTATTATTGAGAAAAGACACCACATGTGTAAAAGATTTATAGGGTTTTTATGTAGTCATTTGGCTAGCCAATTGATCACATATACATCCATAAATAAACACAATACCAATGGAGAAACTCAATAAAGGTTGATTCTATATACTACAATCATTCTTTAGATATTACGATGAATTAATTATACACTTAGGATGAACCCAATATATCAAATACAACAAAATATCTTTTCCTTCATTGGAGCTAAAATCCTAATTGTTTGAAAGTGTCTTCTTCTTAGTCCTTCTCAAAATTAAGTTTTCCATCCTTTGAATAATGAAAAATAAAGTTTATATACCCCATTGCAACTCATGTTAGAATTTGAGAATCTTGCACACCTATATGAAAACCATAAAAATATGTGATCTCAACCACTATAAAGGATACCCATACCTCCACACCATGTTTTTTTTATCATTCTTACACCTAAAAATTGCTTCAATCATGTCCTTGTGTACCTACAAAGCATGGGATCCATCTTCCTATCATTTGCAACACTCTTGGTTATTAATGGAATCTATGAAAGGTGGGAGAGTTATTGGGAAAGTAATTGCAAGTTGCAAGGAAAATAAACACAATCCCACTTTGATTGGAATTCAAAAACCTTTTATGCTTAACACCGATATGGGCTCCCTTGGTATCTATTTTTCCTTTGTAAATTGATCCCATCGTATTTCTTTTTGCTTTATTTATCTCTAAATAATTGTCAACCATATAGGATCTTTGAGCACTCCTCATGTCTCTATGTCATCCATATCATCAACACTCAAAACAACTTCCCAAATGTCAAGGATTCACCACTCTATGGGAACCTCTTCAAAAGCCTCATTTATCTCGTCGGTTAACACTTGATCCCTTTTGTTTCTTATTAAGAAAAATTTGGGAACTCAAAACCTAAATTTCCTCGTAAAGCTTTGAGGGACCCTTCTTTCTTATGTTACCCCATGTCAAAGGTTTTTCACCCATCAAGAACTCATTGAGAGCTTCAATGTCGAATGCCTTATTCTAGGAACTCACTTCTCATCAAGAACTAGGCATAGTTCCAAAACCATCACACAAATCCACCACATATAAGATACTTAGTGATTTTTCCTCTATTTAAGGCAAGTTGGGAACCTATAACCTTGGTGGAGGTTCATGGATCTTGGTTCCTAAGAAAGTTTTGATGACCCCTAAATATCCTTTGCATCTCCATGTCGATGCTTTCACTCCTTCCTAGAACAACTTCTCAATGGTTGAAGGTTCATTTCCCTTTGAGGACTCATTGAGATACTCCATCCAAATTTATGTTGGCACTTAAAGTTATGTTGGAAAATAAAATCTCAAGATGTAGACTCATGTCAAGAACCCAATAGAGACTAGGAACTCTTCAAAGGTTTTGGGTTCCTTAGTTACACATTCTATTACTCTATTAGAATTTCTAAGTGTTAACCTAAGTTAAAGAGACTTTTAGAAGGAGAAAAAAGGTAGGATTTTATGGTACTTGACACCATAGGAACCCTTGACAATAGATGCATGATACCTGGAAAATCGAACCTTTCATACAAACACAATAAAAAAACATGAATTCATAGTATAATCTTTGAAAAAGGAAGACTTTAGAGACTAGACCAAAATGGGATAGCAACATTGGCTCTTGTTGGGGACATGTATCTCTTTAGGCATAATGAGAATCTAGATCTTTGAGAGAAGATCAAAAAATTGGACAAAAGAGAGACCTTGGCAAACACGCTTTATCCTGATCAAACTAGGATCATTACTACACATAATAACAATATATTCGAAGATAAATTGAGAATAATCAGACTTGGGAATTGGTCCCAAGACTAGCAAACAAGAATGTGATAGGAGGGAACAAAGGATGAAGGATGGTGTCTGCAACTTTGAGCCGAGCTAGGGCACCTGAGCCCTAGCCAGTGACTGATCCTTGTCTACTTTGTGCACTGTGGGGTGGATTCTTGGTGAAGCTAGGAGGTGGAGTCTACTTTCTTTTCTTTTCTTCCTTCCTTTGGGGGTTGCTTTCTCCATCTTGGTAGAGGTTCCTTTTGGCATTGGGGTCTCTGCTACCTATTTTATGTGGTTACACATTCAAGGCTATTGCTATGGTGTGGGCTGAAGCCTGCGGTGGTTTGGAGGTAGTGTGTTGGAAGGTTTTTGGGGGTCTTGTGTGCAAGGCGGACTCTTTCTTTGGGTTGCGAAGTGTTCCTCTCAGGTGGTGGGTTTAGCTTTTTAAACTTCCCTTCTTAATTTTTGTGTGGGGTGCGATTGGTGAGTGGGATTGTTGTCCACACTCCACACTTTGGAGCTTTGGTTTGTGTGCATGTCTTGGGCCCTTTAGTTTTAATGGCTCTTGGCGAATCGTCTAGGGTTTCACCCACAATGGATTTTCGCTCAACGGTTGGTGCCAAGTCATCTTCCCAAGCTGCAAATATTTTTGATAATAATTTATTTTCTCTTGAATCGGGAGTTGGTAGAATGGGACCGTCTGGTGGTTCATGCATAACGAAGATCAATGGGTGTCTAGAACACTATAAAGAGAGACCGAAGTTAGTTATCTCATTGGAGATGATTGTGGAAGACATTGATTACTACTCGGGTCACTCTTTATTGTGCAAGTTTATGGGGATGTGTATCTCACTCCAATTCCTAGAGTCATGGGCCCAACAGACTTGGATGCCGGAGGGCAAGATGGAGCTCATGTTGCTGGCAAATAATTATTTCATGGTAACTTTTAATTGCATGGCAGATCGTATTAGGGTCTTTGAAGGAGGCCCTTATTTTTACAACCTGATTGAGCTTTTTATTAAACCTTGGCATGCGGGTTTTGATCCTACTGAGGAGATTCCAATTCGCGTTCCAGTGTGGGTTCGGCTCCCTCATTTTCCTATGGAATGTTGGCGAGATGACGTTCTGCAACTGTTGGCCTCGATGCTTGGAAAGCTGGTTGGTTTTGCGTAATAGACTCAAGTTAAAAAGGTGATGAATTTTGCTCGTATTTGTGTTGAAATTGATTTCAGTAAGCCATTACCAGATTCTGTGGATATGTGTGCAAGTCCTTATTCGTGGGTGCAACAATTGGATTATGAGACTCTTCCTTTTCACTATCATCTCTATCATGAATATGAACACCTGTTGTGACAATGTCAAAAGGCTAGGCCTATAGAACCCCAGTCTTCTCAGCCCCCGTGCAACCCCCCTAGGGTTGACAAGGGGAAGGATCCCATTTCGGGTGATGTGGTTGGTGTGGATGGTTTCGTTCCTATCAAGGCTCATAATAGGAACCGGGGTCAAAAGAATACCTTGATGGAGAGATAGGATGAAGACACTTTTAATAGATTTGAGTTAGATGATCTCAGCTAGCAGGAAGTGAATCTAGGCTTGGTGAATTTGAATCAGGGTGCTTTGGTTTTAGGGCAGGAGGGTCTTTTGTTTGAGGCTACTTAGGTTATGCGGGATGTAGGTACTTTGCAAATGGACATTGACCTTCAGATGGAGGTTAGAATGGAGTCAGTTCCTACAACAGAAGGGGAGAAGGGTGTGGGGGATGGATCTCCTCTTGTGGTGAAAGCAGGTATTGAAATGGATCTCCTTCTCATTTGGGTCTCCTTCAAAAGGATCCAAAAATAGGGGTGGGGGAGAAGTCCTCCAAGCTTGGTAGAAAAAAGGATTTGGAAAATATTAAATTAATAGGGGATACTTTGGTGGAGTCAAGGTCAGTAAAGACTCTAGATTCTCATTTTTCAAGCCCCTTGAAATGATTTTTTTATCTTGGAATGTAAGGGGCTTGAACAGTGGCCCTAGACAAAAAGTTGTTCGAGCATTGATTAGAAGTCATTCTCCCGATGTTATTTTCCTTTAGGAGACTAAGTTATCCATTGAGTGTATGGTGGGGTTGGTGCCTAAGTTGTGGGGGAGTGGTGAGTGCTAGTGCATTGGGGCTCATGGATTGGCTGGGGGAGTGGCTTCTCTATGGAACCCTCGAAAGGTCCGCCCTCTTTGGTGGATGTCCTTAAGTCTTCTTTATCTATGCTTGCCTCTTGTTTTGAGACAGGGGAGTCTATTCCCTTCTCTAATCTCAATGTGCCTATAGAGATTCAGGGTAAGCAACTTTTGTGGTCCCATATCAGGTTTTTCCGAAGCATGGTGCCTTATCTTCCTTGGATTTTGGCTAGGGATTTTAATGCCATTTATGAGCTACATAAGAAGCGGGGTGGTATTGCAAGATTGGAGGCTTTTGCGTTGCTTCTTCAACATAATATCTAGGCTTTAAATCTTGTTGACATCAAGCCCACCAATGGTCATTTTACTTGGAACAATCGAAGGGTTGGGGAGAGTTGCATTGTGGAGCATCTTGATCATTTTTTGGTTTCTTGTTTTTGGGTTGGTGGTCTGTGGTCCTCTAGCTCATAAATTTTGGATTGGCGGGGCTCAAACCATTGGCCTATCAAGCTTTCCATTACTTCTTCTCATGAGCCCCAGTCTCCTTTCAAGTTTCAACTTATGTGGTTGTGTGACCCCTCTCTACATGACCATGTTGTTGACTGGTGGAGGTATGGTAGACCTACTTATGGTATGAAAATGTATACTTTTTCTAAGTTATTGCAATTTGTGAAGTACCAACTTAAATGTTGGAACCATTGGTGCTTTGGAAAAAAAATTCATGATAAGAGTGTTGCTCAGGCTGAGTTGGATGGTATTACGAGGGTGATCAGGGAGGATGGGGTCACTGGATATTTTCTTTAGGAGGAGGCTAGGGCTTTGAAGGCACTAGAGGAGTGTGAGCTACGAGAGGAATTTTTTTTGAAACAAAAGGCTCAAATCGAGTGGCTGTAGGAAGACGATAAGAATACAAACTTCTTCTTTAATTTAGTGAAAGATAGGAGACATGGTAATTCTATTTCATTTCTAGTGAATGACAGGGGGAAAATATTTCCTCTTTTCTAGAAATCTCGAGTGAGGTTGTGTGGTATTTTGCTTCTTTATTCAGGGAAGACTCATAGGGAGGGTCACCTGAGGAAGTTCAGGTTATTTCTTGTATTCCACCTATGGTTTCTAGGGAGATGCAGGAGCATATTATGGGTGACATCTCTTTGGAAGAGCTAGAGGGGACTAGGTTCTAGATGAAGAAGGGGAAAGCTCCTAGCCTTGATGGCTTCCCAATTGAATTCTTTCAAGAATTCTGGGATATTATCAAGTTGGACTTATTGGCTATTGTTCAAGAGTCATAGAAGAATAAGAAAATGTTATGTGCTTTGAACTCTACCTTCCTTGCTCTCATCCCCAAGTGTGATGGGGCGGATAGGTTAACTCAATTTCGCCCTATTTCCCTTTGCAATGTGATTTATAAAATTATATCTAAATTGATTGTTGATAGGTTGAAAAAGTGGCTTACAATGATAATCTCTAAGGAATAGAGTGGTTTTGTGGCAGGTAGGAAAATTTTGGATGGGGTGGTTATTGCAACTGAGACCATTCACTCTATGGCTATCTCTAAAGATAAGGCGATGTTCATCAAGCTAGATATGGCTAAGGCTTATGATAGAGTTTGGTGGTCCTTCCTACGGAAGGTGCTTGGTGCTTCTGGTTTTGGGGAAGACTGGATTCAATGGGTTATGAGTTGTTTTACCTCGATCTCGTTCTATGTGCTTATCAATGGTGAGAATTCTCAGCTTTTCGATGCCTCTCGGGGTTTGCATCAGGGAGACCCCCTCTCTCCTTATTTATTTCTTCTCCTTGTTGAAGGTCTAGGACACTTGATGAGAAGAAATGTGGATTTGGGTCTCATTCAGGGGTGGAGGTGGGGAGGGGATCTACCTCTGCAGTCTCATTTATAGTCTGTGGACAACACTGCTTTAATGGGTTTAGCTACTATTAGGGAAGCTTCAAATTTGCGCAGGGTGTTAGACGTTTATCTTGTTGCATCGGGATAGTCAATTAATGAGGATAAGTCCTCCATCTTCTTCTTCAATACTCTGAAGTAGGTTCAAAGGAGGATTGCTCATAACTTGAGATTTCAGATAGGGGCTCTCCCTTTGACCTACCTTGGTATTCCTATTTCGGTGGGAAGGCTACCCAGGGGTTCTGGGAAGAATATTCGAGACAAATTTCGCGTGAAAGTGAATCATTGGACCCACAGGTGGCTATATTTTGCTGGTCATGTTCAGTTACTCAAGTCTGTGGTGCAGGACCTCCCCGTCTATCATTGCATGATCTAGGTGGCTCCTATGGGTTTTGTTAAGGAATTAGATTCTTTAGCAAGACAATTTTTTATGAGCTGGTAGTTTGATATCCTCTAAATGGAGTCTTGTTAGATGGGATGTTGTTTGTAGCCTGAAGCAGTTGGGTGGTCTTGGATTAAGGTAGTCTTCTATGTCTAGGGTGGCATTGACTGCTAAATTGTATTGGCAGTGGTGTGTGGAACATGATTAGATCTAGGCTAGGATTTTATCTCATAAGTATTTCCCTGGCATCCCATGGATGGATATTCCTCGTTATCCCCTTATGGGGAAAGGTTCAGTGATTTGGGGTATGCTTTAAAAAGGGGTTGAGCTAATCAAGAATGGCTTAATTTGGATTTCCAAAAGAGGGATGGAGACACATTTTTGGTCCGATTCTTGGGATGGTTTCCCTCCCATTGTTTTTCAGTTTCCTAATTTTATTACTCTGTGTCAGAATTTCCTTGAAGCTAGTTGGTCGAGGGTGAGTGACTTTACGTCCCTTTTGTCTCATGGTCAGTTGGAGGAGGTGAGATGGAAGAACCATGAGGAGTGGCCTGCTGTTGGTATGGAGGAAGAGTATGTTGAGCTTCAGAATATCCTTGTTAGTAGACATTGTAGTTCCCTCTAGGATGGGGATGTTTTGGCCTGGTCTCCTAATCCTAAGGGTGTCTATATTGTCTCTTTGGGATATCGGGGGTTATTATCCCAGAGGTTGGATGCAGTGGAGGTTCACTGGTGGAAGAATGTGTGGAACAAGTTCTCTTGGCCAAAGTGCAATTGCTTTATTTGGACTTTGGCATGGAATAGATGCTTGACTTGTGATAATATTAGTAAGAGGAGGTTCTAGAGCCCTTCTATCTTCTCACTTTTTTTTTTTATTGTCCCTTTGTTGTGCATCTTTTGCATTCTTGGTGGGGTGTCTGGAAAATCCCTTGTGTTCATGCTTCCTCCCTGGAGGATTTTTGGAGTAGCTTGGGTAGACCTCCTGCTTCAGATTCTTTCTTGTAGGTTGTGTGGTATGTTAGGCCTACCTTCATGCTATGGAAAATCTATTTGGAATGGAATCATAGAATTTTCCACGGTGAAAAGATGTTAGTTCAACAAGTTTGGGAAATAATTTTGGGTATAATTCGAGAGACAGTGGAGGTTAAGTGTGAAGTGGAGTTCCCTTTGGAGATAAGGGATGCTGAGATGTTGGATAGACTTGGGATTCAGGGATTATCTTTGGCATTTGCTTGTGTTAGGAGAGGAAGGAGGGTGAAAAAGAAAGTTCAAAGGGTGGGAAGATGGCTGCCCCCTTCGGTTGGCATTTTGAAGATCAATACTGATGGTTCCTAAAGAGGCAATCTTGGGCCTACTAGGATTGGTGGTGTTGGTAGGGATTTTTTGTTGGGCTCAGTGATTTTCTTCTTTTTTGCTCATGAAGGGATGCACACTGTCAACCTTATGGAAGGTTCAATGGCAATCCTCTACACTTTGGAAAGGGCTTATGCTTTGGGGTGGCGCAAGGTTATTTGTGAATCTGATTGATAGGTTTTGGTTAATTTGATCAATGAACGGAAGGTGTATGATGTTAGTTGGCAGTTGGCTATGATGGTGCAGCAGGTCCTGCAGATTAGCACTTTGATGGAGTTGGTGTCTTTCGTCCATATTCTGAGGGAGTGGAATAGGGTGCAGTTGATTGTTTGGCCAAGTGGTCCTCTAAGAATTTAGATGGTTGGAAGGTTGAGGAGTGGGAGCAGGTTTCCCCTAAGCTTCATCATGACTTGGAGAGGATTCTTGTTGAAGATGAAATTGGTTATGGCCTAGGTTGATGTGGTTCTTGCTTTGTTTGGTTGTTTCTTGTTGGCTCTTGGGGCTCTGGCCCTTTAATTTCATGTAATGCTATTTCTTAATTTTCAGTAAAGTTTTTACCCCTTTGTTTTTTTTAAAAACAAAATAACAATATATTCAAGACAAGAAAATATATACAAGGATAAACAACAAACTATATCCAATGGCATGGAGACACATATACACACAAAACTTATCACATAATTTTGTAGGTTTGACCTTGCATGAATACCCATGTGGAACATGTTCATGAAAAAGCTATTGCATCTACTTTCCCCTATCAAATACAAGTCCAATAAAGGAGTTGATCTCCCTCCAACTATAGTTGCATTTTCCATCCAAGTGCAACAAATGAAGCCTTCCATCTACATGCATCAACTAACCAATATTTCCTAAAAGTTTAAGGAAAATTCCACCTTCAACATCACCACTATAGGGCAACCATAAATAATAGATATTATACCTATTCCATGGCATATCATGCATGCACACAATAATATGGGTAAGTGAACTTCCCTCACACATGAATTCATTGTTTCCATACCCATCGACCATCCTAAATTTGAATTGAGGATAAAATTAAATACCTCTGGAATTCACATGATAAATAATTTTTTTCCCAAGTATATTTTTTTATATGTGCAAATAAAATCTCCCTCTTCCAAATCAAACTGAAAGAATTGCGGCTTTGACACACTATCAAGCTAAACAACATGTTGATCTTCCTTTTGAAAAATGTGTTTTTGATCAAAATTATTGTCATATGTATTTTGAAACCATAAGAATGATTTTAATTTAGGCACATCATCATCCACAATAATAAAAGAAAGATCCTCAAAAAGGAAATTCTCATAATCAACATTATCTTCATCAAGCCCCTAGGTAATAGATGGCCAACATACATCACTATCACACATGTTGATTGCCCCGTGCCTATATTGTTGGAGAATGTCAAGATCAAGGAGAGCATGAAACAACTTCCACAAGTGAATAAAATATGTATAATTTTATGTCTAGATGAAAATATGAAACGAAAGTGTATGATACAATGGTCAAACCTTTGCATATATAAGCAAGGATGATAAGGTTGGAAGGTAGAACTAAACTACTGACTACCCCTCTATAGGTGACACTTGTGAGCTCACTTGAAAAATGGGTGAGAAAGTGTCAATAGGTTTCTCACAAGATGACTAAGTGGAACTAGTTGATGATTATTCATGTGTTGAAACTAGAGGATCGGTAAGACAATACCATGACTAAGAAGAATTTTTTTGAGTTCCTCAATTTGACAAAACTGACATTCTTCTATTGTATGCATTTACTTTCTACAATATCCACATTTAATTTATCATTTATTAGGAGGATTATGAAGAATACTTAATGGAAGGGATTTAGTGTGAGAGACATGATCACATGAACCAACAAACTGGCAGAAACACCTAGATTTCCCTCCAAGAAATATCAGTGTTGATTGTAGCCCTCTAGAATAATGTGCAAGAAAATTTTACAAGTTGTGAAGATTGGATGCTAAAATCTTCCATTTATAACTCACGAAGATTTTTACAAATTTGAAAAAAATGGAAACCCAGATCTTAAAATTACATGCAAAATCAGATTCCTTACGAAATTATAATAAAAATAAAAAGTTTGAAAAACTTTGATAATCAAGGTGAAACTTATGCCTCATCGAAATTTGTTTATAAATGTGACTTCAAAGGATAAAATTTACAATTAAACTTGACACAATTTATAAAACATCTCAATGTGAAAACATCAACGTCAAAACCAACTTTCCAATGACTATTTACAATTGAAAATTTGACTCCTCATTTGTAAATTATGCAAAAACAAAAAAAAGTTTGTTTTACAAGTTATGGCATAAATAAACAAAACAAAAAAAACCCCTTTTGTTAGTTTATTTGAAAAAAAAAAATATTGACAATCCACTTTACAAAAAAATTGAATAACATTGTCCAAGTTAATGGACTGAAAGGATGGAGGGATACGTGATCTTTGCCTAGGCAATCTGGCTAGCATGTGGATGGTAGAAGTTGATTTGATTTAACTTGTTGTGAACCATAGTGGAGGAAGGTCCCTTACGCCTCTGACATGCCACAAAAGGCACGGTCCTTTTGTAATCTACAAATTTCAAGTCAATTGGAGGTGCTATCGCATTGGGTGCACGTTAACTGCCTACAAATTTCAGCGTGCAAAAATGATATGAAGGTGGTTGGAGAAATTTGCAATGTAGTCATTGAAACTATTGGTGAAGAGTTGTCCTGTGTAGCTGGAGGATTATGCGTTGCTTGGATGAATGAAAAAAGTTGATTGGATGCGCTTGTGAATAATGCTTCAATATTTGACACCATAAATCATATGCCATCCCATCTTCTTTGAGCTTAATGATCTTGGTGCAATGAGCAGGTCGAATGGGCTTATGGAGGATGCTAATTCTTTGAGGATCAACGGAGCCTTAAAAGGTAGTGAGGGAAATGTCCAGTTGCTACTATAGTAGGCCACGTAGAAAATCAAATAACTCGAGAAGATACCTTTAATTTGAATCTCAAAATTTTAGATTTGTATGAAAGGAGGTTTGGCATGTACATTTGTAAGCACAATGGCAGGTTTGTATTGCCCAGCTAATACTTGGCCTTTCTAGTCCTGGGGGAGTTATTGTTCCTCTTGGATATTCTACTATGTACTAAGCACCTCCCAGAGGGGCTAGCTTAACCAACACACTCTAAGCGTTGACCACGCTTGGGTGGCTGGTGTGGGGCCCCATTACCTGTCCCCCCTTGCTAATCGTCATTTCCATTTCCATTTCCCCCATTCACCATTAGCATTCAAATTGTTCCCGTGCAGTCTCACCGTTTCAGCACATTCAAAACCAAGGTTCCCACGCGATTGGTTTTCATTTGTCACTCGCGGCCTATGCAAAAAAGGCAGTTTTGGAACAAAGTATTGACGTCCATTAAAGCATAACGGACTAGGGATTATTCAATATGCTCTGGTAGACATGTATGCAAACTGTGGAAACATGGACAAGGTACGCGTCAACTGTTTGAAGGATACCACAAAGAAATCTGGTCTCGTGGAATGCTATGCTTGCAGGATATGGACAGAATGCGTTTGCTGAAAAGGATTTACAGACTTCCAATCAAATTTAATCCACGGGATTAAATCAGAACTCCACAATCTTTGCCAACATCCTCCCTGCTTGTGCCAAAATGGGAGCTTTGGAACAAGATATGGGCATCCATCACAGCATAAAGGAAAGCATTTTTTTTGTCGGATGGTGTAGCTGCAACTGCCCTGGTAGACATGTACGTAAAATGTGAAAGCATAGACAAGGCACGTGAACTGTTTGACCAAATGCCTCAGAAAAATGTGATCTCATGGAATACCATGATTGCAGGGTATGCACAAAAGGGGTTTGTTGAAAATGCTTTAGAAACTTTCAAGCAAATGCAATTGGCAGGTGTACAACCAGACTCCCAACCTTTGCCAGCATTCTCCTAGCCTGTGCCAAAATGGGAGCTTTGGAACAGGGTATGAACATCCATCAAAGCATAAAAGGATAGAGCAATTTTGTAAGTTAAACTTGTGGTGGATGTGTGGATGTATTTTCTTGCTGCCTGCAGATCACATATGAATACAGGCTTAGGATTATTTACAACAATGCTATTTGTGTGGTGGATATATGTGTATCAAAATAAGATAAACAAATCACACAAAATGAAACATTAAACTAAAGAAAAGCAAGATAAATTGAATTCAAAGAAAACAAACAGAGCTTCTTCAGAACCGTTCCATTTTTCTCTATCTCCAGGGATTTGTTTGAAGTTGTTGCTCTCAGATTGTGTAAGAAAAGCTTCTCAGAATGGCAACCTGCATAACGAGTGTGCAAAAAGGAAAGTACTTCTCTATGCTCTATGCTGATGGAGTGAAAATGTTGATACAGATATGCACAGGGGCTGTAAATTATGAATGCTTCTAAAACTATGATATGAAGATGATTGGCCATGATATGCTATGATTCTATGCTATGCTATGATGCTAGAATGCTATGAATATTAGAAGGCTATGCTATTGAAAATTTGGTATAGTTTTCCTATTGAAAGCTTCTCTATGATTTCAAAGACCCGACAGTCCTTTTTATAGCTTTTTTGCAGGCAAGATCCTAGCTGGCAAAGATCAATGGCTGTGAGATTGTTTGGTAGATTTGAATGGTGAGAGAGAGATGGAGAGAGGTTAGAGAGGAAGATGGAGAATTTTGGGAGTTTGGAGAAGAATGGAGCCATGTCTTCAACCCAGAGCGAGCTTGCGAGCAGAGATAAATTAATTTTACATTTTTGGAAGTTTGTTTTCCTTTATTGTTGAAGATAATCCAATATTAAATAAATAAATTTATTTAATTTCATGTGAGTTGATTTTTGTTTTAAGGACTATAAATTTAATTAAATATTTATAATATTTAATTGCAAATAATGAACTTTAGAGGATTTGGTAAATATTTGGAATATTTAATTGTGAGTGAACTTTAGAGAGATTAATTAAATGTTGGAATATTTAATTGTGAATGAACTTTAGAGGAATTAATTAAATATTTGGAATATTTAATTGTGAATGGAATTTAGAAGGGTGAATTAAATATTTAGAATATTTAATTGTGGATAGTTTAGAAGAAGAATGTAATCTTTATTTTGAATAAAATATTCAAGCCAAGATTAAATGATAGATAATATAAATAAATCATTAATGTTTATTTAATTAATTGAAATGAATAAAGAAAAAGTGATTAAAATAAACTTATTTATTTAATGAAATAAAGAATGAACAATATAAATAAATTATTTAGATTTATTTATCGTGAATCAAATTGATTTAATTAAATATTAAAATATTTAATTAATTATCGGAACTATTAATGATGTGACCATTTTGGGGTGTATACATTTTGCCCTCTTTGAAGTGATGTGTTTTTCGCATTGCTTCAAAATTTGAAAATTTTCCCGGATGTTATTTGTCCAAGATATTTGATGATTATATGCCCCCTCGAGCGATGAATCGATAAGATTTTTATTTTTTGTGATTTTTATTTTTTATTTTTTATTTTTATTTTTGGAATGTTCAATTTTTATGATTTTGATGATGTCGATTCATCGTTCGAAAATGATGATGTGAAGAAAATGACTTGAAAAGATGTAAGATGAAAAATTGATGACTAAATTGCCCCTGCTATGATAAAATGTGATAAAATACCCCAATTTTGCTTTTAAATAGGTTACAAATGTCATTTTCCATGTCATTTTCCATTTTAACCTAGTAAAAATTGTAAATTTTGAGCTCTGGAGTGAGAAAGATGGCACTTCCGATTCACCAGCACCGTTTCGAGTGCATCCGATGACATCAACGGTTGGTGCATTATGGACCCGCGGTATGTACCCCGTTAAACTTCTGCTTTTTAAATTTTTTTTTTGGAGCACGTTTATCCATGTTTTGATTGTGAAAGAGTGTGTTTTAGCACCCTTGATTATTTGCATAGCGCCCATGAACATTTTCATAGCGCCCATGATTCTATAGCGCCCTTGATGAATTTCATAGCACCCTTGATGTTTTCTATAGCGCCATTGATTTTGTAGCGCCCTTGATGATTTTCATAGCGCTGATGACCATTTTCATAGCGCCCATGATTGCATGTTGTTGTGAGTGATAAATTTGTTCCCAAAGTTGTTGGAAAACAAATAATAACTGATAAATTTGCTTTTAAAGTTGTTAAAAACAAATAAGATCGATAAGTTTGCTTCTAAAGTTGTTAAAAACAAACAGGATGTTGATAAATCTGCTTTTCATGATGATGAAAAGTAAATAGTTGATTGATATGTTTGCTTCTAAGGTTGTTAAAAACAAACATGATGTTGATAAATTTTCTTTCCATGATGATGAAAAAAAATAGTTGATTGATATGTTTGCTTCTAAGGTTGCTAAAAACAAACATGATTTTGATATATTTGCCTTCCATGATGATGAAAAACAAACAATTGATTGATATGTTTGCTTCTAAGGTTGTTAAAAACAAACATGATTTTGATATATTTTCCTTCCATGATGATGAAAAACAAAGCAGTTGATTGATATTCGGTTGATTGATGAGTTGTGATGAATTGATATTGATTTTCTTTGTCATGATGATGTGTCAACAGGAGAGATTGGGCATTTTGCAGTCACGAGAGACATTCCTAAGGACATGGAGCTTGATTCCATAGCTCTTACAATCAAATCAGGATGTGATCGAGGCATGTGGATTGACTTCGTTGCTTGACATGCCTGAGGTGCGCCTCAATAGAGCTTTATTGACAACACTCACAGAGCGGTGGCATAGTGATACCAACACATTTCATTTACCGACCGGAGAGATTACCGTGACACCAGAGGATGTATACCGTATCTTGAGGATCCCAGTGATGGGCGAGATAGTGGTCTTTGATAGCCAAGAGGCTGGAGGCATTGATGCTTTGAGGAGGATTTTCAGAGATGATTAGATTGTTGGATACTTCATCCCATGGGGCGAGATGGTAGATTCATATGCACCCTTACCGTTTGTACTTGTAGGATTCATTAGAGGTGTTTTGTGCCCCGACCATAGGTCGAAGGGGTTCGCAGTCGGGTGGGGTCATGTGCTGGAGAGGATGGTGATGCAAGGTACATGGTATGTGTGGGGATCATGCATGCTTGCGCATTTGTATGATGAGTTACATCATATTGTATACGGTAGAGGCTAGAGTTTTGTTGTTGGCTGTTCATTATTACAGATATGGGCATGAGAGAATTTTTCCATTATGCGACCGTTGACTCGTGGACGATGACCTATCGGTCGATCGTACAGATGGGGATATAGCGATATTATTGCTCAGCTGAGACTGGGCAAACTGGATCATTGGTAGCGTCTCTTAGATGATCTTGATACAGTATGCTGGCGGCCATATGTAGATTGTGAGGCATGGCCAAAGGATGCGAGGGAGATGCCTTATGCCTATACGTCTAGATATCTTATTGGTCGTACTTCATGGATTATTGAGAGATTTCTTGTTGGACGAGTATGTCGGCAATACGGTCGGATTCAGGGTATGCCTATGGGTTCTGCCATTTATGCATGATGACAGCTAGAGATTGTAGTGTGGGGTCCATGGATTTCTTATGAGGCAGTGGTGGCAGAATTCACTAGTTTAGGAGTTGTGATGTGGGATTACCGAGTTGATGTCCTTG
>VDFB02086532.1:0-13474 GCA_007258455.2 Sequoia sempervirens
ATAATGCCCCTCTAGAGATTAGACAAAAATTTTAACTTTTGGGTGATCTTGCGAAAAAAGATGACAAAGTACCCGATAGGTCCAAAAGGGGTCTGGGAGGCTAAAAACGTGTCTAAACGCAATAAAATGATAAAAAAAAGCCTCAAACGGACAAAAACAGGTTTGGGGGTCCAAAATCCTAGTAGGACAACCATTTAGGGTTAAGAAACCTTAATTTTTAGGCTTAAAAGGGGCCCATGGGGTCACTTTTAAGTCATTTTCACACACCTCCGCTAGCAAACTTTGAGAATCAAGCTCTGACCCTTTGATGATATGGCGTAACGACAGCTTCCCCTACACATTTCAGACTGAGTTCAGACCTAGCAGAGGCCACCTGGCATCGGGGCACTGGTATATGACCTTTACTGAAGCTTCATGTTTTCACTTAGTGCATTAATTACTGCTTTAAAAGATGAACTTGCCTCTAGTGGCGCTATATAGCACCGCTCAACATTTAAACTGTGTCGTGCCAAGCCATTTTGCACCACAGTGGTGCTATTTAGAGCTACAATGGTGCAGTTTGGAGTTTAGAAACTCTTCCACTGGGCTCGGGCTCGGTGGGCCGGTTTAGGAAAAGTGCGCTGTGGCGGCGCCCTTTTCATGCAAACTGTGACATTGGAAAGTAAAGTGCGCCACGAAAGTTCTATTTGGCTTGATTTAGGGTCCAACATAAGAGTTTGAGGAAACTCAAACTGCAAGGCCATCACAAACTAGGCCACTGGGGACGAGTTTGGAGCGTTCGATCAGGAATTTTTGAAAAATTTTAACACGGTGACTTTCCTTGATGTAGGACAGGCCAAGGGAGCTCTACTCTCGAGAGCACTGATCATGCGATTTGGCTAGCATCCTACAGGACCTGAGCGACAAAGAACATGATCGACTGGGAGTCGCAGGATTGTGGCACATTGCGTATGCAACGCCCGTGCACACCCACCTCGGGATGCTATCAGTGCTGGCCGAGAGGTGGCACTATGAGACATCGTGTGAACCCCAACCTAGGTACCTGCAAAACAAGGAGAATAAACACCTCAAGTTAGATATTGCAAGTCTAAACAAGTATTCCCCATGAAATCCATTTATAACCTCAAACTAGGAAATAAAATAACAAAGAACACAATGAGAAGGGTAAAACAAAGATCAAATCCTAATTGTGCAAACCTCATGACATTAGAAATTGGTGCCAATTTGATGAAAATTGGACCTTTCCCAATTCCTATGATGAAATCTTGATGTGTTGAAGATGATTGATCCGCTTTTATGTTGAAAGATGAGAGATCCAAGCCAAAATCTGCAAAAAACCTAGCTAAGAACTCAAGATTGATGGATGAAACTGGCTAAATATTTTAGCATAATAAGTTTGCATAAATTGTGGATGATGAAATGAGGATATGAGCAGTTTATTCATAGGATTTCAAGATGGATGAATGTCCAAATTTGAGCAATGTAGGACTAACATTCATCCAATGATATGGTGCCACTTGTCAAGGTATGAATGGGTGATGGATGTCCAAGATTTGGGGTTTGTGCCAATAAATGCCAATATTTAAAATTCAAATTTGTTGAAATGACATGTAAGAGGGAAGGAAAAATGCAATAAATGCCACTTGGCTCAAAGTAAAGGACATGTAAGAGGAAGTTATTGCCTTGTTGGATGTACATGTTGACTTGGAATTTTTGAATTCAAATTGAGAGAATATTCCAAAAGATGCCATGTGAGGAAAATAGAGATTTAATAAATGAATTAAATCTATTTTCATGTGCAACTTGCATTATCTAGAGGATGGGACATGAGATTAGATTAAATTAATCAAGGGTTAATTAATTTAATGAGATTAGATGATGTGACCATTTGACTTAGATTTATGGATTTATTTAAATCAAATAAGAGAGGAATATGATAAGAGATTAATTAAATAATGATTTTGATTTATTTAATTAAAAGAGATGTTAGATTAAATTGAATAAGATTTTAATTTATTTAATTTAATAGATAAACTTTTAAATATTTAATCAAATAAATTGATTATTTAATTAAATAGGGATAATTAGATCCGATGGATTGATTTAATTAACTAATAGAGGAATTAATTAGACAAAATGATTTATTTAATTAAGGGATGAAAAGTTGATGAATTTAATCGATAGGGAATTTTATTAAATGGTTAGACCAAGGATGATTCCTAAGAAATGGTGTTAGTAGGTCGATCGATGCACGATGTCAATCAAGATATTTTACGTCTACAGTAACATCCCCCTCTCGTCCCATGCAAGTCACCCAGTCAGAAATCACATTCCCTAAACATGAATTACCCTCATTTGAGATTCAAAACAAGAACGATCCCTTGATGATAAAAGTGATCATTAATGAAACCTTAGTTAGACACACTCTCATTGACAATGGAGTAAAAAATAATGTTTGTAGCATGGACCTCCTAAACAAACTTGGCATGGACAAAAAGCTCATTCAACTTAATGATGTTCATATTCGTGGCTTTGACGATGTTAATAGGCAACCACTAGGGATGATCACATTACCTATTGAGGTCGGACCTGTAGTAAACTGCCTACCTCTATACATATCATGCAAGGACCCCTTCCATACAATCTTCTCCTAGGGAGACCATGGATTCATGCTATGAAAGGAGTCCCATTTACTCTTCACCATACAATGAAATTTGAATATAATAACAAGATATACATGGTTTACACATATGAATAAAGCTATGAATCAAATGATCACAATATTTCCAACTCCCCTCATCCTTTCATTCCTAGATCAAAACTTGAAACTATACAAGTTGATGCTAATTATTCACCTACAACCAAACTCTTTCGTGATATTTGGGGGTCATTAGATTCTACACCTCCTTTCAATAGAGTTTCCAAAATCTCACCCTCATGGTCCAAAGAGTCATATACAAACAATTCATTCTTTGACACAAGTTCTAGTAATGATTGGGGTTTCACACCTACCTTTAAGGGAGAGTGCAAAATATCATAATCTCAACCAAAAAAACCTTGTGTTTTACTCGCTCAACTACAATTACCCCATGGTGGTGATGGGCGCTACATAACTCCCATCCCTGATGAAGGAACGATGCATAACATTAAAAAGGATTTGTGTTCTTGTAAAGAAACCAAACCTTCTCAGAAGCATAAACCCCCTTCATCTGACTTGGAATATTGTTATGGTATCAGATACAATCTCCCTCCTACACATGGATGTAATGAACGCATGAAGCAAACCGCCATATCATACTCTTTCAAGAAAGATCTAGGGGTATGTCCCTTATCTCTATTTTCATCTAAGACTATAAACAACAAAATACATCTCAAGGGTTTTGGTGCCCTTCCTTGTGTTGAAGCACCTAATCCCTCTAATTGATACACAATTTCATCCTATTCGGCTCATCCTTGTCCTGCACTAAGTGGGGGAAAAGGGTTAGAGAGTGTTGTCCTCATATGTCACTTGTCATTGTCTCTTTTGACTAGTTGTTAACCTTTCATGAACATATAAGAGCAAGCTTGGAATGTGGATGACATTTCTTAAGTGGACTCGCATGTGACATACTTATTCATGATGTAGCTCAATTTAGAAACATATGACTTGGCATAAGGGCTTTCCAAGTTGGATCTCATGTCTTATTTATTTTTGCATTTTTCATTTGCTACTTTAAAGTAATTGCTCACAGTACGATGTCTAGCAATTCCTTTAAAGTGGGGGCATACATTGGCATTATTATTTTGCATTTTCCCTTTTCTTGGTTCTTAGTGCAGCCTTGTTACTTCATACAACGCGTTTTGTTGATTTGTGGATGACATTGTGTGTGATTTCTTTCATGAGCATGATCTATCCTAGCATATTACATTCCTCTTAGTGGCTTGATGTGACGCACTACATCACCTAAGTTGCGAATCTTCTATTATTTGATTGGTCCTCTCTTGGAGACATTAGATGCAATGTTCCCTAAGTTATAGACCTCACATGAACTAAGTAAGAATCCTTTGAATATCTTTTGCATGTTACATTTTGCATTTGTTATATGGCCACCTTGCATAACACAACTTGCATTCTTGTAGTGCCATCGTGTTTGTTCATGAGCTCCAAGCATACAAAGTTTTGCTTGTTTCATGAAGCTTGAAATGTCATTTTCTTTTGTGACACCTTATTGAAGTTATTAAGAGGTATAACTTTGGTATGGTTGAGTGGGAAGCCCATTATGAGGCATGAATTTTCCCCACAACCACTTGCATGTGTGTGAGTGAATACTAGCCATGAGTGTATGTTTCTCACATTTTAGGACTTCTCACCTGACGAACAACCAATATTTTTGTCGCCTCAGAGTGAGTATACATTTTTTGGAAAAATAACCTAGATCTGATCCACAACATGTTGGACAAACGATCAAAGCTTGATCCACCTTTTCATTTTTCACTTTTATCTTCCTTCTAGTTCTTGCCATTGCATGATCACGTATCTTGTCTTGATGCGAATCATTCATGTTGTGCATGTCCTTTTGTGCATATGTTGGTTTGACTTAGGATCCTAGATCTTGGGGGCTTGACCGATGCCTTAATCTTTTTCATTCTTTGTCATCCACATTGGTATGATTGGAATTCTCTTGAATGTCTACTTTAGTGTGAGTTTGAAGCATGTTCATCCTCTCACTAATGTGGGGGATTAATGTGTTACCAAAAAGTGTATACCTTGCTTGATTTGGGCATAATTGATGATAAATTGGACTCAATGAGGCCTTTTTTTAGTGTTTTGAGGTGTTTTAAACATCCACATTAGGTCTTAGACCCTTGCAAATTGAATAAAATACATGTCTTATAAAGGTGTTGTAAGGAATTGTAAATGATTTTCACACTTTTTTATACTTTTATTAAGCATTTAAGTCTAATGGTCTTTCACCTCCCCACTTTTGAATTGAATATTATTTTAATTCAAAAGTTAGCCTTTTCGTCTTCTTCTATAATTAAATAATTATTTTAATTATTAAATTACTCATTAGCCTTTCTCTCTATAATTAAATAAATGTTATAATTATTTAATTATTTATCCTTTCATTATCTCCCTAATTAAATAATTATTTTTAATTATTTAATTATATAGTTTGTTCTCACCTTTCTTTTGAAATATATAAAATTAATATTTTTTTTTATTTCTCCTATGTTGGCCATCTAAATTAAATAATCTTTATTATTTAATTTCTTCTATCACCTCTTTTTCTATGCCAATTTTATATTCTACCTCAAGTCTCTATCTATCCATGCCTTTCTTTTCTCAATTAACCTCCACCCTTGATTAAATTATTTTCTAATTTAATCTTGTCCCTTGATCATGATCCTTATTCTTAACTATTTTATATAGAAGGAGACCTTGAAACCCTAATTCATGATTCACCCTAATTCAATCATCACTCATTCATCATCTCTTTCAAGTCAAGCAATCTAGGGTTTTAGCATTTTAAGTCATCAAGATAGCTTTCTAAGGCATTCAAGAGAAAGATTCTTCATCCATTGTTGCAATAATTCAAGATCAATCATCATGGAAAGTTTCTAATTTCATTTTTTCATGTTTCATTATCTTATTTCATCATTTTGGTTTAATTACCTAAACGGGGTTTGACCAAGGTAAACCTCCAATCCCTAACAATCAACATTTTCTCTGTCTTCCTTTTCTGATTGTAGATTTAGGTGCTTGGATGGCTTGGACATGATTGAATAATAGATTTAAATTTTTTTGAGGTCATCTCCCTTTTGGAAAGGTCAAAATATCCACAAAAAGTCACTTTCAGACCCGAATTTGGCAGTTTCAAAACCAAACACCTAGAGGAATAGAAAGAGTAGATTGAGAGCTTCTGAATCCGGTTTCAGATTTTCAGAAAAGCCAAAGTGGACTAAGTTTCCAACCTTGGAAAATTAGTCCCACTGTACCTATTTTTCAATTTTTTTTAATAGATTTGGATACCCATTTGGCTAAAACAGGCTTCGGAGCAGTTTTCCAGATTTGGGACTAAGTTGCCTAGATTGGCACAAGTGTCCCAGTTGGCTTCTACATTAGGTTTTTCAGGATTCTAGACCTTCATTCCATCCCTTTTTAGCTTCTAGGTGAACACCTTCAATTTCATCAGTTTCTATTACAATTTACATTCATTTCTAGGTCCTTTTGCATATCACAATGTGTTTTCAAACATCTTACATTTCTTTAGTTTTACATTAATAGTTCATCTCTTTTATAAGTTATTTTCATTTAGGACATTTAATTTATACATACTTCAACAATACTAGCATTAGTTTTGAGTGAACCTCCAATTTTTTGTGGGATACCTTTCTCCTTCTAGGTGAAAAACCCTAGAAGTGTAAGAGATAACCCTCCTACAAAAATTTGTGGTTCAGTAATATATAGTGATTGCATGAAAAACCCTAAGGAAGGAACTAAGAAACATGTATTTTTTGGTTGTTATGAGGATAAAAGGAGTTGATAATGAGCACAATGAAGGATGCAAATGAGTGAAATGATTGGGAAATGTGTCAAGTGAAGTGGGAGAAAAATAAGGATAATTTTCATATTTGTACCTTGGCTTGAGTGAAAATAATTAATTTTCAATGGCTTCTTATGAGTGGAATAGAAGAATAGATTGGAGAGATGTAAAGAAGAGAGATAATAAAAAGGAACCCATGGATTTGATGCCACTGTTGGCTATATAATATTTAGAGCTGTCGATTCTAATCTTCTTCCATACTCTTTAATAAAATGTCTATAATTCATTTGTATGTAAAAGTAGAGAAGTGGTAGTAAGTTTTCTAAATTATGAATGAATGAATATAAGTATTGGATGGAAAATGGCATAAAAAATTCTATTGTATAATTTTCGAGAAAGTTACTACTTAAAATGGAATAACTATTAAAATGAATAAATAGATAATTCTCTTTTATTTTTAGAATTTGATCTTCCTCCTACTCTTAACACACATTGTTTATCTTCAATAGTTTGAAATACTAAAATAAATTTATAGAACATTATGATGTAGGAAAAAGGGATCTAGGTTCTAAACCACACCTTCTCTTATATCACAATGGAAGGAACCAAAAATGATCTCAACACCCACTTGGCCACTAACCTCAATGGAAGAGCCAAGATGGTGGATCAGGGTTTTGGTTCTTTTTTTTTTTGGGGGGGGGGTGTTAATTAATTGATTGATAATTAAATGAATTTTAAGATGCAGGTGTGTACCTAGGTCAACTATGAAAATTCAAAAAAATGTTATGATTTCAAGAAAACACTAAACAAAAACTAGAAACAGGGTACATGGCAACAAAGTGCAAACATAGAGGAACCTGGCATGTAGATTTGAGCTTTATCTGGATGGATAGGGGCGTTGGTTCCCTATAAATGAGAATTCAAACCTTTTGAAATGTAATTCAGGTCTTAGTTGGTCCATGTCTGTAGGGTCTTCCTTTATGGACTTAGTTTCGGAACTTTGTCTATCACTTGTAAATTCCACTTTCCCTAATTTGTTAAGTTGTGAGGCTTGAATGCTTGAATGAGCAATTAGGTTTTCAATATTTTCCAAATTCATTTTGGATCTATAACCTACACACAAGGAAGGAGGAAAAAGGTTGATCCATATAGGGGTTTCCTAATTCAAACCCCATTTTGTTTTTTCTACCTCCACAATGACAATGATGATGTCAAAGAAACCTTACCCTTGGTCAAGTAGAGGCTAATGGAAAGTTGAATGATAAATTGAAAAGTGTTGCAACTTACCATTCAGATCTATATTTGTTGATGGATTGAAATCATTGTACCCATCAAATTCAAGGAGAATTGGATGCTTGATTGAATTCATTCAAGTGTTAGTACTCACAAAACAAATGGACATGGAACATAAACAAAGTCACATGAAAACTTGATGTATTGCTAACATGATGCTTGACTAAAATAATGTTGCATTAGTTCTACTATTTTTTCTCTTGATTGCTTTTTAGGATGCTCAATTGTCACTTCAAAATGATAGGATCTCAAATGGTGAAAAATACTTGTATTTATATGTATTTCTATAATTTCTCGTTGAAATGATGAAAAAGTGGTATGGTGCTATCATATGGTTTGAGGACATAGAACACACCCACTCTCCCAATTTCATTCAAGGGTAAACCCTAGAGATCTCGATGCAAATGAGAAAGAGATCTTGCAATAGGGATGTCCTAGGGGATGATTGTAAGCTAATATGGGGTTCACCACCAAGCTAGGGCTTGGAAAAGACAGTGAAATGCAAGTTGTAATGTCTAAACCTAGGGTGAACCCATAATACTGGTTTACAACTTTTGGCCAAACTGGACACTGAACTGATTTTTTCTAACTAAATCTTCACTTTTGGGCACCTATAGCGGCTAAACCATGTGGAATTTGAAGATGATGCAAACTAGTGATTTGTGAAATTTTTTCTATAGATTGTAAATATATCTTTTTCAAAATTTTTGGAATCATATTGCACTTCTTTTTCCATCTCTTTCGAAAACTAGTTTTTTTCAATAAACGCCATTTTTAAGGAGTGATGCTCACCATATACAACATAACTTTTTTTCCATGAAGGATAAAATTCTATTTTTTTCGAATTTAGATTTGTAAATATGATATCTAGTGCTTTCATTTGGTTTCATAGTTTTTTATTGAATATTTTTTCCTTAATAAAGTTTTGAAGTCAAACCAATTACAATTTAGACATAAGAAAACTATGTACAATATAATTTTTTTTATATGTATCGAAATTCAATTTATTTTTTTTGTTCCAGATCAAGGACTTCAGTATCTAGTGCATTAATATTTTTCAATTTTTTTTTTGATAACTTGCTATTTTTACACATGTGCAGAACAAGGAGCTTGATTTTTGATGAAAAACCTGCATTCACAAGAAATAAAAAATAAATATAATAATAAAATTAAATTTATTTAAAATTATACTTTTTGGCACACTTATAATAAGGAATACATACTTAATTTTTTTTTAAATGAATTCATTTGATCCCAAAAGGTAAATCAAAAATGGGTTTTTATCAGCATTTTGATAGGTCTAAAGGAGACTTCATTATAGGTATGGTTTAAAACTAGTGAGGTTCTATCCAAGAGGGTTTGAACTAAGGTGGTTCGATTAAACCCTCTTCAATTGGAATCCTTTAAACAAAAAATTTCAAGGCTTAAATCATTATATTTTCTAAAAATATGTGATTTCAGCAAAAATCAAGATCTCCCAGAAATTGTAAACCAGTATTGTGGGATCACCCCTTAGTGATGAATGAAACTTAGATGAATGACTTATAAATGAATATAAATCATAACAAAAAGTTGTAAAATTAGGAGTGTGCACCTGGAAACTTGTAGAGGCTTGAATGAAGACTGGAAATGCTACAAATCTTGAAATTTATGCCTATTAGGACTCATTCACCATTCTAGGCGAATTAGTCCCAGATTTGGGTTTTTGTACAGAAACAAGGTTCTGGAAAAAGGGTATCTGAAACTGCATAAATCTCAAAATTGACCCAAAATGAGACTCATTCGCCAATTTGGGTGAATGAGTCCAGTTAGGGTTTTTTGGAGCTTTAAAATCTGAATTTGTCCTTTAGTGTCTACTCTTTATGTTCCTCTTTGTTTCTAGATCTGAAACCCTAATTTCGGGGCTATAGGTGACTTTTTGGTGAAGATTACAACCTTACAAATGGGGAGACAACTCCAAAAAATTTCTCCAAGCTTGCAACCTAAGATTCAATGACCCTTCATGCTCCAAGACACCTAGATCTGCAATTACACATGTAAAGAGAAGAAAACTTGTTGATTGTTAGGGAATAGGGGTTTGCCTTGGTCAAACCCCTTATAGGTAATTAAACCAAATGACAAGATAATGAAATGAAGGCATGAAAATAAAACAAATAACATGAATCATGGACAATAATACCTTGAATGATGCCTTGTAAATGATGTCTTGTAAATCTGTAACTCAACATGAAATGGTCATGAAGGATGTAGATCTTGATCTTGACAGTAGGAGTAGAACAATGCTTGATCTTGGATCTTCAATGCTACATCACAAAACTAGCTCAATAACATGCTTGATGCTTGATATGTTTGACATGATGATGGATCTTGAATTGTTGCAACAATTGATGAAGAATCTACCCTTGAATGCCTTAAAAAATGATCTTGAATGCTTAACTCTAGAACGATTGACTTGATATCATGAATTCTTCATTAAATAATTATTTGAAAGCTCATTTATATAGGAAATCCATATAATATCCCATGTATTCAATCCCAAAGGCTGAGATACACAAAATTTGAACTTAAAACCTAAATTTTCTTGCTCAAAACTATGAAATAGGCCAAATGGGACTTATTCGCCATCTGTGGTGAATGGGTGGACCACCTATATGGGACTCATTCACCCAAAGTGGAAAATGGGTCCCATAGGGCCTATTTTGAGTGCTAAAGTGTTAGGGAGTGTATAAATTAAGTTTATATGTTGATATTGTCAATTTTTTAGTCAAAATATGCCTTGGGATGCATAATATAGGGTCATAGGGGCCTATTAATGTTGACATAAAGGTCATAAATGCAATAGGTCCCAAAATCCAATTTGAAAGTGTAAATAAATACACTTTAAAACACTAAATTAAGGAAAAAATAGGTCTATTTAGCTAAAAAAGGCCCTAAATCCAATGTGAATGTGTAGAACATGTTACAACACTAGATTAAGTCCACTTAATTTACAAGCCTCCTAAATTTAATGTGAAGGTGTCAATAAATACACTTTACAACATTAAATTAGGGAAAAGTTAAGTTTATTTAGCTTACAAGGGCCCAAAAGCTAATGTGGATGTGTAAAACTCATCACAACACTATATCAAGGCAATATCAAGTTCACTTTATCATTAATTATTCTTAAATTAAGCAAGGAAAAGGCATAACCTTTTTCCGTCATTACACCCGTAAAATAATTATCAATAGTATACAATTGGATTTGATTTTATAAATGTTAAAATGCCAACATTGACATATTTCAATTAGGGCCAAAATAGGCTGGATAGGGGCGCTAGCACCCTAGTCTAGACCTGTTTTATGGCTTTGAGTGTCATTAAATAATTATGAATTTATATCCCCAATTTAACTCTAATTTTCCAAAGATTGTCATTAAATGAGCAATTTAGAATCACAATTGGGCCAAATAAAATAGAGGGGAGCTAAACCTAGTGTTAAATTATCAAGGGTGACAATTTATGACAGTACATTTAGCCCACTCTTTAGTGAGAGTATGAACTTACACTCATGCTCAGACTAAAGTAAGGATAAGCCAAGAAGGGTTCATTTATCCAAGCACTAAAGAGATAAGATGAAATCAAATCTATGGGATTCACTAGCCCCCAGTATCAAGATCCTATGGCACAACAATGTAAGGACAAAGGAACACACACATATGAGGTTTAATGTAGCATGAAAAATGCGAAACATACACAATGAAGACACAAAGATGCACAAACTAACGTAATGAATATACTACATGATACAAACATAATGAAAACATGTAAAGGGGGTATGAAAATAATGGAATAATAAGGTCCACATAATTATTACTAGGATCCATACCCAAAGCATTCATGAATCACATGCTAATTTTTTTTGATATTTTATAGGTGACCCATGAACAAAAAAATCATAGGTTAGTGAAGTCTACTATTCACTAGATGTGCTTTGATAAGAAACAACATAGGCTAGTGAAGTTTGATATTTAATAGGTGAGTTTCTACCATGGTAGCAAATGAAAACACATAAGGGCTAGTGAAGTTTAGTTTTCACTAGGTGAGTTCTCATGTCAACCTTACCAAGAATTATAGTCCCCGTAATTCTAATAAGCTCCTACAAAAATGATCAATATTCCAAAAACACATCACAAAGTTCAACACATGTGAACAAAGTGAAGCACATAATTGCTAAAGTAATTGCTAACACCAACTAGGAGAAATTCCTTTAAGGTAGAATACAAATGATACTTGTAAAATGATAGGTCATGAGAGCTTATTGGGAAACACTATGCCGAATGATATGTTCCTAACAAAGTTGACTCATGATAGAAGGTTTCCCCCAAAACAAAGCCACATAATATCACATAAGGGATCCATAAATCTAAGGTCAATATAGATGAGAGATAAGGTATAATATGATCATGCTCGTAATCAACATCATTCCCCAAATACTTATCTATATTATTTCAAATATATATTTATAATGTTTAAAGGATTACAAAGATGCCAAAATTATAGTACTGGCATTGGGATATAAGAAACATTATCAAAAAACCCCATATAATGGAAAATGTGGTATTATAATATATATATTATTATATTCTATAATAATAATATATTTTAATAATATAATAATAATATATTTTAAAAATATAATAATATAATAATATATTATTATATGTTATTATATATTATTATATTATTATAATATAATAATATATATTAATATTATCATAACTAATTATATTAATATATTAGTGTAGACATACAAAATTAACATCATTCACATTCATCCACTCATTAATTAAATCTAAAATCACCTTTCATCTCCCTTTGATTTAGTTTAAATCCCTAAATCTAAGTCAAATGGGTCAAAAGACCTAATCATCATCCTAAATTAACCTAATCCCGATTAATCCAATCTAATCATGCATCACATTCTCTAGCTTTTCCCACTTGCACAAATAAATCAATTTATTGATTTATTAAATTCCTCATTTTTCCTCAACAAGGCATCTTTGGAGAATATTCCTCAAGTTTGAATTTGAAAACAAGTTGACTTGTCCCTTCCAACATGGCAATAACTCCCCTCTTACATGTCCCCCACTTGGCATTTAAGTCTCTTTTTCTCCCTCCAACAAGCCAAATTTGAATTTGAAAAGGCTAACTAATCTCATTTATTGGCACATTGACCAAAACTTGCACATCCTCCATCCACTTACAAGGTGACAAGTTGCTCCTTCTTATTGGCTAAACCTTTATCCCACATTTCTCTCTTTTGGGCACTCTTAGCATTTGAGATTCTATAAATAGAAGGCTTATTCTTCAACAATCCATCCACAATCTTATGCAAAGTTACTTTCTTCAATTAAGAACTATTTTTTCCCACTTCACTCCATCTTCAAGGCATTTTATCATTGAGCTTGTCAAGGATTAGGAAAGGGTCACTTTGCACAAGTGACACCAATCCACTATGGAATAGGTACATGTCATGATTTATATGTCTTTTGATCATCCTTGTTATTTGTTGCATTTTGGAGTATGATATGTTATTTCATAGGAGTATTCATAGATTTGCATGTATATGAACTAACCCCACTAATGAGTGTGGGAGATTGATCATTTTCATATTTA
>VDFB02086533.1:0-22085 GCA_007258455.2 Sequoia sempervirens
ACACCTTCCATCTAAGAATACCCTTTACATACCAATCTTGCTTTATTCTAGACCACTTCACCTTATTCATTCAGCTTGTTCTGAAACACCCATTTAGTACCAATCACATTTTTTTCTTTAGGTCTAGGAACTAGTAACCATGTTTCATTCTATTCAATTTGTGTCAGCTCATCCTTCATAGCTTCCATCCAATGTTCATCTTAGTAGGCTTCAGTGAAATTTTTGAGATTCAATCTTGGAAATCAAGTAGTACTCTTCTATAATCCTCCTTCTAGTTTGCACTCCTTTATTCTTATCTCCTATAATTTGGTTTTTAGAATGATTTAGCTTTACATACCTTGAAGTTTTGGAATTTTATTGAACCTCTAATTCTTCTGATCTTCCTTCTGCACTTGCACTTGTCTGTGCCTCTTGAATTACTTGATTTATTGGAAGGAGTTGAGGTTGCTTTTCTGGAACATATGGAATAATCTGAAGTAGATTTGGTGTCTGAACATTTTTCCCTTTGTTTGTATTGTCTTCATCTGAATCATATCCACAATATCTAGATGATTTAGTAGAATCCTCATCAACTCTTGTTGGTGTAATTAATTATTGCATTTGTACTTTGGTACCTGATCAGGCCTTATTGTCGAGACCCATTCATGCTTTCTTGCATTCATCTTAGTTTTAGGTGCATGCTTTATTTTCTTCTCCCTAAGTTGCACTTATGGAGGGGTGTTGGTGTAATTAATTATTAATTACACTTTGCATAATTTTACTTAGGTAATTATTTAATTCCTAATTTTTAGGCTTTATCTTTATCTTATCGAGCTATCTTGTTGCTCAAGATAAGATTAGGGTTTGCATCTTTGCTTTTATAAAGAAAATCATATCTTGTAATTTATTGAATTCTTGAACAATATTATGTTGCACATCTTTTTGCAATATCTTTGCCTTTTCTTATTTTTCTCTTTTGTGGAAGGTTATTCTAGTTTGCAAATCTGATCATGGGTTTCTAACAACTCTGACATTTGCACTTTCAACCATCTTTCTCAGTCTTATGTTATAGCATCGATAGGCATTGCTTTTAGTAGAGTAACCTAAAAAAATTCCTTCATCGCTTCTTGCATCAAACTTTCCTATATCATCATCTCTCTTGATATAACATTTTCTTCCAAAGATCTTGAAATATTTAACAGTAGGCTTGTAACCAAACCATAGCTCAAAAGGGGTCTTACCAAAATTTCCATCAACATTTACCCAGTTTAAAGTGTACACAATAGTTCTTATAGCTTCACTCTAATAGGTCTGGGGCACATTTCCTTCTATCATCATTATTCTAGCAGCATCCAAAATTGTTCTATTCTTTCTTTATGCAACTCCATTCTGTTGAGGGGTTCGAGGAGTAGATAATTGTCTTCTTATTCCATGTTCTTCAAAAAAAGAGTTGAACTCCCTGGAGGTGAACTCACCACCTCTGTCAGATCTCAGACACTTTATTTTCAGACCTTTCTCATTCTCTACCATATCCTTGAAAATTTTGAACTTTTCTAATGCTTCACATTTTTCTCTTAAGAAAGAAACCCATATCATTCTAGAGTAGTCATCAATAATCAACATAAAGTACCTTTCTCCATGAATAGTTTTGACTTTGGAGGGATCACAGAGGTCAGTATGTAGCAGCTCCAAAAAATTATTTGAATGAAACTATTTTCTTTGGAAGGAGACTATAGTCCGTTTACCTATTTGACACTCCTTACAAATTGTGTAAGCAGGCTTCACTAGCTTAGGTAGATCTCTTACTGCTTGAGTGGAACTTACTTTGAAAATGTTATCAAAATTTACATGACACATCCTCCTATGCCACAACCAGCTTTCATCTACTTGAGCAATTAAACAACTCCCACTAGCAGTATTCAGGTGAAAATTATTACCTTTTGTCTATTTTCCTGTAGCAATCATATTGCCAGAGCTTCCACGTATCTTGCATCTTCCATATTTGAATTGTAGATCATAGCCTTTGTCCACCATCTATCCAAATCTCAAAAGATTATTCTTCAAGCCTTCAACATAAAGAACATCACTAGTTTTATCCTTACCACCAAGACAAATAGAACCTCTGCCACAAATCACACCAACATTGTTGTCTCCAAATCTTACACCACCATCATCCTTCTCTAGACTTAAAAATTTGTTTTTATCACCAATCATGTGATGTGAGCATCCACTATCAATAACCCACTCATCCTTTTCTTCAACTCAGGTTGCAAGAGCTTTCTCATCTTTAGTAGATTCAGTAGCCACAAGACTATTTTCAACGATAGCAATGAAAACCCATTCATCTTCATTTCCATTATCTTTATTAGACTCATCATCAATTACTCCTTCTTCAGCAAAGTAACATTTCTTTTGGAATCTAGACTTGTTAGGCTTAGTTCTAGGAACTCTTTCAGGACATCTTGATGCAAAATGACCTATTTTACTACAAGAAAAACATTTAATAGGTAGAACTCCTTCATACTTACCTTTTCCTCTACCTTCTTTCTTTATAATCAGTGCTTCCAATTCTTCTACTTCTTTTTCTTTATCTTCAAGTTGCTTCAGTTCTTCATCATACTTGTATATCTTTTTGGAACATTCTCCTAGACCATATCTTTGCTTGTTACTTCTAGATACAGTAGCCTTGAATGTTGATTTAGTCTTTAGAACAAATTCACCAAATTCACTTATTTCAAAAGCAAAAAGCTTACCAACCAACGTGTCTCTTGACATCTTTGTTACTGATCTGAGCTCTTCAATGGCATGATCCTTCACTTTGTAGGAGGGAGGAAAGGAT
The DNA here is from genome assembly GCA_007258455.2 of Sequoia sempervirens. NCBI lineage: Eukaryota > Viridiplantae > Streptophyta > Pinopsida > Cupressales > Cupressaceae > Sequoia > Sequoia sempervirens. Next base: position 2,819 of record VDFB02086533.1, read on the forward strand.
CTAAGTATCTTAGCTACAATTTCATCCTCATCCAAAGAACCACCGACACATGTAATACCCATCACTATTTCATTTAATCTTTGCATAAAAGAAGTGATATTTTCATCTTCACCCATCTTCAAATTCTCATACTTTCCTTTTAAACTCTATAACTTAGCCATCTTCACCTGTTCATCTCCTTCATACAAAATTTCCAACTTCATCCAAATCTCATGAGCTGTCTATAGTCCTACCACATTTTCCATCCTCGAATCTGTCAAAGCACTCCCCAAAGCTTCAATAGCCCTGATATTGTTTTCAACATCTTTGATCTCATCAACAATGGAGGGACCATTCTGAGGAATAACGTATGGATCTTTTGTAATCTTCCATTAGGCTTCACCAATACACCTTAGGTGACATTGCATCTTCACTTACCACAATGAGTAGTTAGTTCCATCAAATCTTGGACTGTCCTTCTTGAATGTTTCAATCTCGAATCACCTCAAGCTTTTAGAATTCTTCAGAGGAACCTGATCTAATACCAATTGTTGGCAAAAAAAGGACAAACAACTTAGAAGGGGGGTGAATCAGTTGTCATAGAATGATAAAATTTTCAAACTTTACTTAAGATCTGATGAATAAGCAATTAACCATAAATAATTAACACATCAAAGAGACAAAGAACACCAAGATTTTTTATGTGGAAACCCTGTTAGGGGAAAAACCACGGTGGATGTTAGTCCACAAGATTATACCCTTTTAAAAGTATAATGAAATCAATAAAGGGGAATGCACATGCATTCAAGTACACTGCCTAGAGCTCACTGCTCGATTACAAAAGGGACTCACTGCCCAAAAATATAGAATAGGATTAAAATCCAGAGGGTATGAACTGAAAAATTAGCTTCTACACAAGCCTGATTACAGTTCCAATTAAGCACATAAAACTCCTTCTCTTTTCACTCTTCACACTCTACTCTACAATTGAATGATATTCACACATACACACATAAGAGCACACCCAAAACATGAAGCACCTTTTCCACACACTACACCGATGAAACAATCACACTTATATATTTGCATCATGATATTTCATCAACAACTTGTCGGCCAGGAAAATAAAACATATTTGCAATGTTGGCCCAAATTTACAAATAAAAATTTTAATGTGAATCCACCAAGGTCAGCCACAACATAGTGGAGACCAAAATTAATAGCTCCAACACAAAAAGACTTCAATTACTTCCTCCTCAAAGATCCACAACTTGCTACCACCAACATGCCAACCAAGAACAAGAAAAATTGAACATACGTAAGAAATTTTTTTGACCATGAGCACATCAATCAATGTGGACATACCACAAAGATAGAGCACGATCTAGAAAAATCCAAGAGAACCAAGAAACAACAATGAAACATTCGCAACAATTGAGATTTCCATATCACACAAACTTTACTTAGGAACACTGACAAAGACTACAAAAACACTGTCAAACCACAACATGATCAAATCTATACGCGTACCTCTAAAAATTCTAGTAGATGATCTAGATACACTCAGCAAAAAACCCTTTAATCCACAACAACTTAACTTCAATGTACAAAACAAGATGCCTTCATGACCTGCACAGTTCCACTGGGAACCTGGAACACTTTCTTTTACAATTTTCTCAATATCCTCAACATATATAGCCTTTGATACACCAAATGCTAATAGTGCTGACATCAATGAAAACCACATATCAGCAACACATCCACAACATCCAATAGGCATTTGATGCAGGAGCATCCAATGGTGTAGGGAAATCTTGCATCACCCAAAACGATTTTTTTTCTTAATTTCATTAGTTGTTTTAAGGTCCATGATGGCACTTAAGGGATGTAAGACAGTCAAGAGTCAAAAATAGCAAAAAATGGTCACCTACTATTTTTAGTAAGTCAGCCTAAATGGGCTCATATGGACTTGAAAATTTACCCCAAGGAGTAGAACTGAAAAAAAAATTCATTCACGAAAGAATCTGGTGCAGGGGCACCATGACAATTTTGGCTTAAATGTTTTCAATAAGTGTCTAGGCTTGAATTTTGGTGTGTTTTGTAATATTTTTATGTAATAAGATCAAATGGGGACCATCTTTGATGTTTTTGTGTCATGTAGGGTCCTTAGTGATGTTTTGTAAAAGTTGTCAAAATGATGTAAAGGTTGCTTTCCAACTTGACATTTTTTCTTTGAAGGGAATTTGAACGGTCATCTTTTCAAAATTTGGTTGTAGACCATTGGAATTCAGTTGGTACATGTTTAAAAATCCTCACAAACTTCAAGGCAAGGTTTTTGAAGCATTTGGAGGACAAAAAATAATCAATAACTCTATTTTTTTGGCATATTTTTAGTGTTTTATGTAGTTTCTTGGTTTTGTATGGCCCCGTACAGTTGTGTTGAGATCTAAAACTCATGTAATTTGTTCAAGCTATGAATCTTCTATAATTTGGTCATGGTGTGGTTGAATTTCATTGAGAAATAACTGAGTTTGAAGGATTTCTTTGAAGACCACCTATAAACCCTAGTTTCAAGGGTTTGAAGTCAAGAAATGTAAATAAGAACCCATTCCATCATTGAATATTGGACAAACTCAATGGAATGGAGGCTTTGGGTTTGATTTTAATTTTTTTTGTTGTCTTTTGGAGCAGGGAATGGAGTTTGGAGGGTTTTTTTCCAAGCCCTAGCCTAAGATCTTCATGTGTTAGGCTTAGGTAGAGTAGTGATAGTGTAGGACAGCAATTTGTTGGTTGATGATGAAATCTATTGAATTGGATCCTATGCGACATGTGAAGACTATTGGTGTGAAATTTTTCTATTTGGAGTTTGATTTTCTCATAGGTGCTTTGGAAAGGAGGCCTAATTTGGCCTTGTTTCAATGTTGCAAACCTAATTTGGAGAACTTGGTCCAAAACAACCCTAGTCACAAATGAAACATGTTAAAATTGAGCCTAATGGGTGTTTGAAAAGGTTTTGGTCTAGTGGTGATATGACTTTCTCTAAAAGATATGCTTGAAGACATAGGTTTAGAGACCTAGAAGTGAAAACAAGTGAGTTTGTGCAAACCACCATTGTTGGGGTCTTGAGAGAAGTAAAGGTGATTGAATTGTGTTGTATTGTCTTGTGTGAACCTATTCCACCCCTAATCTACATTAGGTGGTATTAGAGTATAGGTTTTGATTAAAAGTGGGAAAGTGAATAAGAATTGGCATAAGCAAGATATCTCCGAAGAATAATCCAATGACCAAAGAGGTTAAAGAACTGAAAGAGAAGATGCTCTATAAGGAGAGGCTCTTTAAGGAGTCCCAAGAAGAAACCCTAGGTAGAATAGTAGCCCTGGAGAAGAATCAAAGAAGAGGAATGGTCATTGGTGACCAAAGTGACAAGGAGGATGAGGGTGAAAGTGAGAACCCTCTAGTAAGAGTCCATGATGATGAGGAATTAGACCCTAAAGAAATGAGAATAGTCAAGATGCTAAAGGTTGTCAAGGGGGATAATACTCCTAAGGTGAAGGTTGAAGTTCCTATGTATGGTGGTAAGATGGACATTGAGGAATTTTTTGCTTGGATAGATGCTTTGGATAATTTCTTTGAATTGGAGGAGGTACAAGATGATAAGAAGGTGAAATTTGCAAAAACCAAATTGAAGGGCTCTGCCCTAACATGGTGGAACTATGTCCAAGAAGAAAGAGTCAAGAATGGCAAGACAAAGATAAATGCATGGGACTGGATGGTAGCCAAAGTGAAAGCACAATTCCTACCTATAGATTATGCAATACAAACCTTCAAAAAGCTACAGAATTTGAAACAAAAAGAGTTAGATGTGATGGCCTATACTAAGGAATTTCATAAACTAAGTATAAGGGTAGGACATACTAAAGATGAGGTAGAAAAGGTGGCAAGATATTTGAATGGGCTTAGGCTCAATATCCAAGATGAGATTGGTATTAATACTCCAAGGATAGTTGAGGAGTATTTTCAACTAGTTTTCAAGGTAGAGGAAAGAATCAAAAGAAGACAAGAGCAACAAGGAAGAGGAAGAGGGAAAAATTTTAGAGGTAGAGGCAACTTTGGTGCAAGAAGGCAGTCACAAAAGCAACAAGGTGAATTTGCAGCCATCAAGAACAAAGTGGTGAGTCAAGTAGCAGAGGTAACTTTAGAGGAAGAAGATTTGGTGGTAGAGGAAGGTTTGATGGACAAGGGATAGGATCCAATATCTTCTCAGGAATATGCTACAATTGCAATCAATTTGGACACCCAGCATGGAAGTGCCTAGACAAACAAGCATCAAGTTCCCGTGGAGGTGAGTGAAGGAATAAAATTTTGCATGAAGAGGATGCTGAAAGTGCTAATTCACCATCTCAACATGCTACCCCTAAGGTAGGTGAGTCATTGATGATGAGGAGAACACTTATTAAGGTTCCTACAACCAAAGACTCTCCACAAAGGAAATCCTTGTTCAGGACTACATGCAAGTCACATGGAAAGGTATGCAAAGTAGTTATAGATTTAGGTTCTACTAATAACTTGGTGTCCTTAGAAATAGTAGAAAAACTGAACATGAAAAGTATTCCTCATCCCACACCATACAAAGTGTCATAGTTAAACAAGGGTCAACAAGTTTTAGTCAATGAGTAGGCATGGGTAGAATTTAACATTGAGGGGTATAAGGATAAGATAATTTGTGACATCATCCCCATGGATGTTTGTCACTTTTTGCTAGGAAGGCCCTGGCAGTATGATAGAAAGGCCAAGCATGTTGGCCATAAGAATGTCAGTGTGATAGATAAAGATGGTACCTCATTTACTTTGACACCCTTACAAGATGAAGAGTTTGATAAAAAATTTGGTTCTAGTGTCATGGTAGTGGGAGAGAAATATTTTTTGAAAAATTTGAAGCATGAATGTGGTCAAGGATTTTCCTTAGTAATCAAACCTAAGTCCAAGTCTGTTTTAGTAGCAAATAAGGTGGAAAGTTGGTGCAGGTGCACCCAAGCATGATCATGCCTCAATAAGGAAAACTTTAAATTTTGATTTTGTAAAGTTGTTATTATGTTGTAATAAGGCCTATATGGCTACATTTATCATGTACAAGGTCCTAGTTACTCATTTTAGAGTCATTAGTTTCAAAATGTAAAAGTTGCAAAAAATTGCTAAATGTTGTCAAGAGCAATATTGCAACAATGCAAAAAATGACAAATAGGGGAATATGAAGAGGTAGGTAGTTGAAGAGTCAGTTTTATGTGGTTTTTTTTGTTCTTTAATGCATGTATAATCCTCATAAACTTTGAGGCAGGTTGGGGAAATGATTTAGGAGTGTGGAGATTAATGAAAAGTTCATATTTTTTGTTATTTTTCTATAAATTCCTGATTGCAGGTCTTTGTACGGACATTTATGTTGCTTAAAACCTCTCCTCCCCCATGGTAAATGTTATCCCTATGAATATAGTTTAATATTCAATTTATTTCATTTGAATCCATGAAGTTTTGTAAAAGTTATAAGCAAAACACTCCAGGCGGGTCAAAACCCTAATTTAGAGTGGCAACAAGCAATTAAAATTGCGTTTCTCAAAATTTACATATTGAAAAGTTCTAAAAATTGGAGTAGAAGGATTTCTAAACATGTTCTAAAATATATCAAAGTTGTAGAGTTTGAATATTTGTTTTTGGGCCGATTCTATGATGCCCTAGGTCTACAATTTATCAAAAATATGGAAATTGGTTGTGTACAGTCAAGTATTTGTGTTTTGATGATATTAAAAAGTGTTACACTTGTGTGTTATTATTTTTTAAGGGTTTTTAGATGTATGTAACTCCTTTTCATGATTTGGTTTGGTGAACTAAAGGATTTGGGGTTCATTTATATGTTGGTCTTTCATGGCAGATTTCCGATAGTCTTATTTTGGAGTCAAATTTGAAAGTTCTATGTAAGGGTTTGATAAAATATCATGAAAAAAGTTTGGGGAATGGTCTAAACATGTTGTGTAGACCTATTTTCATTTTTTTAAGGAAATTTGAAGGTGTAATGGGCTTGTAAATTTAAATTTTCTTGTTGGAGGGGTCTAAATAGGCCTAATTATTGCTTTTGGCAATCAACTCTTGAAAGTTCTGATGTTTGAGTTGTATGGGTTGGTATTTGGGTTGGAATCAGTCACTTTGATGATGCTAAAGTGTTTTGAAGAATCTACAAGAGTTTTTTTTTCATTTTTCTTAGCTTTGGGGTATGAAACATTAGTTTGTAAAGGAAAAAATGAAGTAGTGATGGGAAAACAAACAAGGAATGTTTTGTGTTTGAAAAATGAGATTGGGTGAATGAAATTTTTTCCTCTTGTATTTTATCAAATTAGTATCAAATCTCAGTAGGATCTGGGCTAGATAAAGTTTGTGGTTTTGTTTTTATGTTGTGGTTGTGTGCAGGTTATTAAGAACCTAGTTGGTGGCCAAAAGACTAGGTTGAGGATGAATGGAAAAGGACCTAGGAGAGGCTGAGAAAGTTGAGAAAAGTGAGTTGTGAAGAAAGGAGAAGCTTTCTTGAGTAGAGGACAAGATGGAAGTATTGAGAAGGAATTTGCAGGTAGAGGAAGAAAGGAAAAAGAGAAAGAGACAAGAAAAGTTTGATAGAGAGGTTGCATAATTGAAGCAAGACATAAGAAGGTTGGAAAAGGAGTTTCAGGAATCCATGATGAAGTTGGAGTAGATGATGAAGCAACCAAAAATTTGGCACTTAACAGTGAAAAATAGAGTTACATGGCCCATAGAGAAGATTGTTAGGAGGAAAAGACAAGAAAAAAGACAAATGAAGATGAAAGAGAAAGAAGAAGAAGGTTTGAAGATGCAAGTGAAGAATTCAAATATGAAGAAGACAAAGGCATGCCCAAGCACAAAGATGAAGAACCTGATTTCAAAAAGTGAAGACTTTGAGTTGATTAAAGTGATGATCAAAGAAGATTTGATCTTAGATATTTGCAAAGAATTGAGAAAATATGGAGGTATTGTGATCAATTTAGTGTATCATTTCTTTATTGTACTAATTATTTGGTTAACGAATAATTTACAGATCAAGATGCAACAGATTGGATGTCAAAGTGTTGAGATTGAGATTATGATGAAGGAGAAGATTCACAGAGACAAGTCAAGATGGAAACCAATTGGCATATACCAACTCAAAACAAAAGTGAAAATGAAATTTGTAGGGGATAAAAGAATACGAGGAGGAGAATATAAAGATTCAATTCAGGAGGACTTGGAATTCTTTTTGGCAGGGAGAATGGTGTAGGTGCACCCAAGCATGATCATGCCTCAATAAGGAAACATTTGAATTTTGATTTTTAAAAGTTGTTCTTATGTTGTAATAAGGTCTATATGGCTAAATTTAGCATGTAAAATGTCCTAGTTGGTCATTTTAGAGTCATTGGTTTCAAAATGTAAAAGTTGCAAAACATTGCTAAATGTTGTTATGAGCAATATTGCAACAATGCAAAAAATTACTACCTCTTTAAGATTCCTCCTCTATGCTCAGAATTTTCCGATCTATGCTCTGAGCCTCTTTAAGATTCTTGCTAAGTTTGTGGATGCCATAGAAAAGATTCAAAAAATATTTCTTTGGTCAGGTGTCGAAGAAAAGAAAAGACTACCTTTAATTGGATGGGACCTGGTGTGCAGACCAAAAAAGACTGGAGGATTAGGTCTTAGAAGAATCAGAATGGTTAACAAGATCCTCCTAGCAAAACAAATATGGAGAATTTTTTCATCTTCAAGTGAATGGATAGATAGCCTAGCTATAAAATATTTAGAGAGCAATGGTTCTCTTATTATTCTGAAGGATTCACATCTTCTTCCTAGAGGTTCTACCTGCTGGAATAATCTAATCAATGGAAAAAATATTGTGGACTCGGGAACTGGTTGGCAAGTTAGAAGCGGAAACCAAACTAGATTTTGGGAGGATAGATGGTTGTTCAAGGAGCCCCTTATAAAAATTGATTCCTTTTGTGGGTGGGCTGAGAATTACAAAGCTCATTTTGGTTCTTATGTGAAAGACTACAGAGTGAATGGAAAATGGGTGGATATGTGTCTTGTTAGTTAGGATCTTGCTTCTATTCAGTCTTCTTTGTTAACTGTTAGAATTCGCTCTGATCAGTTGGAAGATCATCTTGTCTGGATTGATGAACCCTTGGGCAACTATTATGTTTCATCTGCCTTTGCCAGGATTACTTCTTCCCAGGGCTCTCCTCCCTTCTGGTCGAAGGCTTGGTTCAAACATTTGGTCCCTAAAATCAACATTTTTTTCTAGATCCTTCTCCAAAATAAGGTGCTCACGATTGAAAACCTTTACAAACGCGGCTTTCAAATACCTAAAATATTTTTTCTTTGTAAGTTGGAGGCAGAGTCAATGCGTCATATGTTCCTTCATTGTCCTTTTGCTGCCTCAATCTGGGAAAAAATAATCAGTTTTTGGCATCTTTCTTGGGTTTTTCCCTCGTCTATTGAAGACTTCTTCCTTCAATGGAAAGCTCTGACTCACAATCATGTTATCAGATTGTTATGGGATTTCTCTTTCCCTCATGTTGCTTGGGGTCTTTGGAAAGAACGCAACAACATAATTTACAGAGATAAAGAAGCTTCGGTGGATATTGTTTTTGATAAAATTATCATATTTTTGAAAGAAAATGTCAATGCTATCCCCCAGAATGTTAGAAATTCTGAGAAATCGGCTCATTCATCCTATGACCTTATAGTTGCTAAGGAATGGAATATAAGTCTTGATTTTCCTTGTGCCCCTAAAAAATCCAAGAAGGATAGAGAGGGTGTTTGTTGGTCTTTTCCGCCTAATGGATGGGTCAAAGCTAACTTTGATGGTGCGGCTAAAGGTAATCTAGGGGCGGTGAGCTGTGGCGGAGTCATAAGGGACTCCTTTGGAAACTTTCTAGGTGCAACAACCACTCCTCTTGGTTCCCAAACCAATCACTTGGCTGAGGCTACTGGTGCTTTTCACATAATACATTTAGCCCAAAGTCTTAACTTTAAAAACCTCTGGCTTGAAGGTGATTCCAAAATATTATTGATTGTCTTTGTGGAAAATACCCCCCCTCGTGGACAATAAAATCATGGATTGATGACACCATCTCGACTCTCGCTAAGTTTGACAAAATTAAAATTTCACATGCCTAAAGAGAAGCTAATGCTGTAGTGGATTTTTTTGCTAATGAAGGGGTTAGGAGTAATGATCAGAGCACTTGGCTAAATTTTTGTGATCTAAGTATTAATGTCTGCGCTTTATTGAATTATGATAAATCACATGGACAAGAGGTGTGTCATCTCTTTAATGAGAATAGGATGGAGATATCACATCACAATCATTAGATTGTATGGGACCGAGCTTAGTTGCTTAGTCTACAAGGTGGATTGGCACACTTTGTGGGTGCTTAGATTTGGCGGGACCAGTTTTGTCTCTGTCTTCCCCACTGTGTTTGCCAAGATGGGTGGAGATAGGAAAAGAATTGAGCCGGATAGCTATGAGATGCACATAAGAAATGTTAAGGCTTGGAATAAAGTTAAAAGCGGGGGGTTAATTTCGTTCCTGGAGAAGCTCCATGGTTCCAAACAGGAGGCTACGGATCTTTTTGAGAAAAAATGGGATAATGAGGTTCCTACCCTTTTTGGTAGGAAAGTTGAGCTCAATGAAAACCTGATAGCTGAAGTGACAGGAATGTCTACTGATGGGAAAAAAAAATTCAGGGACAGGGTTTTTTCTGATGATGTCGTCATTAGATTTCCAAAAAAAGAGAAAGAAAAACTGAAATTGGTGAAGATTGCAAACAACTACTTTGAAGTCGACACCATAAAATCCCTATGGAGAAAGGTTGTACATGTTATCATGGAGTACATAACTATGGATGGTCATTTCACTAGGGTCTACAGTTATCACTTTTTCTTGCTCAACCATTTTCGCTACAAGGTAAGGGTTTCTTTCCCCTACTATCTTCTCTATTCTTTGAGGAAAAGTTTAGATGACCACAAGAAAAACCCTAGAAGATTCCCTACTTTGCATACAGGCCTGATTAGATTAATTGTGGAGCATTACCAAAAAATGTTCGTCCCTGCTAATCTAGAAGCCTCCCTTGATTCTAAGGATGATGATACTGAACCCAGCTGCTCGAGGTTTTGCCCAATTTAATTCCGGCTAGAACTGTCCTTAGCCCATCTGTTGTCCATTCTGGCAAGAAAAACCCTAACCCATTTACTGTTAAAGCTTGTGTTGTGCCTGAGCCAGGAAGCCCTTCCCTTAAAACTAGTTTTGTTGATAAGAATCCCCAGGCTAAAAACCTTGTCTTGTACTCTGAAGGTTCCCCTAATTTTGAGGCATCTGGTGTTAATAATACTGAGCCCTCTACTGACCCGTCGTTGGATAGAATTGCTAGAATTGGCTCCCCTGTTACTCCTGACCTTGCTAATACTTGTTTCAACACTAATAGGGATCCCTCTGTGGATGTTTTGAATTTAGCTAGAAATAATGCTGATATCCATTTCAAACTTTCGAAGTGGACTTTCAATGAAATTAATGAGCTAAAGATTAAAAACTGGGCCCTTCAAAGTAAATTGGATGAGTTGGGAGCTAAGGTTACGACGATTGAAAAGAAAGAGGTGGAATGAAGAGATTGCGGTCTCAACAAAGATACTTAGTACCAAGCTGGAAAGAACATAAATATTGAAATCGAGGTGGAGAAAATGAAAAATACTATCAAAATTATTTCTGAGAAAAACAATCGTATGGCCAGACACAACGCCATCATCATCAATGCCATGACCAAGAAATTGGACAAAGCCCAATAGGGGTCTCTGGTGGTTGATCTGGAGGAAATTAATGAAAGAAACCAGGAAGAGGATGCTGGCATTTCTAAGAGAACCAAGGCCAATTTGAAGAGGAAGGCTCCCCCCACTCCACAAATGATTCAAACTTTTAAGAAGGGTTTTTATGATATGCAGAACCTGGAGGCAGAGACGGAGTCTGTCCTGAAGACTTTGGGTTAATCGTGGCTGATTTTTTGTTGGCTTTTCTACTGGCTTTTTTTGTCTGACCTTCCTGGTCTTTTGTGGATGGCTACTGATTGTTCTAGTTTTTACCTTTTGTGCAGCTAGTTGTTTTTGTTGGACTTTTCTTTCCTATCTTTTATGTTGTAAACTTTGTGGTTTCGAGTCCCTGTAAATCTTGTTTTACCCTTTATCAAAAACAATGCAAAAAATGACAAATAGAGGAATATGAAGAGGTAGGTTATTAAAGAGTCAGTTTTAGGTGGTTTTTTTGGTTATTTAAGGCATATATGAGCCTCACAAACTTCGAGGAAAGTTGGGGAAGTAATTTAGGAGTGTGGAGATTAATGAAAAGTTCAGATTTTCTATTATTTTTCTGCAAATTCCTGATTGCAAGCCTTTGTATGGATATTTCTATTGCTTAAAACCTATCCTCCTCCATGGTACATGTTAGCCCTATGAATCTAGTTTAATATTCAATTTATTTCATTTGAATCCATGAATTTTTGTAAAATTTATAAGCAAAACACTCCAGGCGGGTCAAAACCCTGATTTAGGGTGGCAACAAGCAATTAAAATTGTGTTTCTCAAAATGTACCTGTTGAAAAGTGCTAAAAATTGGTGTAGGAGGATTTTTAAACATGTTCTAAAATATATCTATTAACACTATGATTTTCACCCAAGTTGAAACTTAACACAACTAATCATGTGTAACATGGGAACTTTTCTGAGGCTATGGGTCACCTATAGCAGAAAAGGACCTCCAGAAAAAGTTGGTTCTTTAATGGATATCACCTACACTACTATCATTCTTTACTGAGGAAAGGGTAAGAAAGATGGAACTTTTAAAAATGAAACTAAAAAAACTATCCTATGGTGATACACCAAACTAACAAAAATGCATGCAAACTTAGTTTAGCTACACTTTTCAGTTAACAGCTTGAAAGAAGCTTACACAACCCATTTTCTGCATATTTCTTACACAAATATTTTATAAGAGGGTGTTGACACAAGATCCTAGAAAGAAAAAATATATTTCATAACTAGAACTCTTGCATTTTTCACACAACTCATAACTTGTAAACACATCTTCTTGCAACAAGGTGCTTTAAGTAAGACAAAAATAAAATGAAAATGTAGGTTTCACAAGTAGTTGAATCAATCATCATAAATAAATGCACACAAGAAAACAAGAAATGAGAGGGAAAAATAACTCAATACTATTAACATCCAAGGTATTCACTTTTTTACATGACAAAATGAGTTACAAAGAGTTTTGAAGTCTGATGAAGGACTGTACAAATCACTATCTCCAAAAATCTGCCAATTTAGAACTAACTCCAAAATGTGGTACAAGAAATGAATATATAACTCAACCCAAGTAGTTGCACCAAAATAGGAGCAAGCAACTACCTTGGGTCGAATCCACTAGAAAATCCTAAAAATGAGGTAAAAGATTCTTCCCAAAACCATCTCCAACATGTGGAGAGAGTGGTTTTGACCATGCCAAGCATCTAGGAATGCAAAACCACCCCTAGATTCCCACAATACCTCCAACAAGGTGCATAAATACTCCAACAAACGTGGAAAATGCCTCCAAACTGAAAAAAAACCCTATATGCTTGCAAAAGCATAACTCTCTAACAATGTTCATAAAGACACATAAATCCACCTATTTTTGCATTTTCAAAATAACAAGAAAAATTGAAGACTTATAATAACATCTTTCAAGTCACTTGTTTTACGTTAAAATTTAATGCAAAAACAAAAAACACCAAAAATGTGGGCCAACGAAAAAGAATTAGTCAAAAATAATGCAAGGCATAAAAATGCCTAAGGCACATAACATTTCTTTTGGGGCCACGACTCATATTTCTTTGGCATTTGATTTTTGATAAAATAATGGCAAAAATGCCATGTTTTTTCTTGTCGGCACACTAGGGTAATAAGAAACTCTAAAATCAAAAGAAACGTGCCTTTACTTCATTTCTTTTTGAGGTTTTTGAATCTGGGAGAGCACCGCCAAGGGTTTCTATGGAACTTTGGAAGTTATTAATGGCAATTTGACAGTCAAAGAGGCTTTCCCATGAAAATTTATGGCTTCAAGCATGAGGTAAACCTTCTATAGTGACCTCTATGTGCTTTGCAAGACATTTCTTGTAATTTGTGAGCTCAAAACAAAGCTTTTCTTTCAATAAGTAATAAAATATGGCTTTATGGACACTATTTATAGCCGTGTTTTGACATTTATGCTATTTTCCTACATTTTCTTGAGGTAATGATGCTCGATATTGAGCCATATTTGCAAGAAAAGAATAAAATCTTCCTATTTTTTTATTAACTTTGAAGATTCTATGTATTTCATGAGCAAAAATGTGTGTGGTTGCGGCCATATCTTGTTCATACTCTCTGTTGAGCATTCTTTTCCTTGGCTTTCATATTTTGAAGAAACCCTTCAAGGGTCTATCATGGCCGCCATTTTTAAACCAGAACTTCACATATAAGAATGAGAGTTTCTTAAAAAGAAAAAACTCTCACTATAAGCACATAGGTCATGAGCTTTTCTGGCATAATGGTTTTTTTCATTAGCTGATTCATGGCTGAGGCTTTTGTGTTCATTACTTTTTTTTAAAATGCATGTTTTTTCCTTTTACTTGTCTCTACTCTTCACAAGATTTGATGCATTGTATTTAACAAAATCCTTTGCACACATAGGCCGCGAGCTCATGATTACATCTTCTCTATAGTTTCTTTCACGACTACTTCCACTTTCTAGTTCACCTCCTTCGCTTGGCTACCATGAAAATTTTTGGGCTTGAAAACCTTCTAATGGCCAAAATGGATAGAAACCTTCATTTCAAAATAAAATGGCTCCAGACCAATGGTTTTCTCCTTCCTTATATAAAGTTAGAGAACTTTGTTCCATTCAAGTTGTACAAATGATAATAGGATGGAAAGATCCCTCTATTGTTCTATCAAATCTTGAAGCATTACCTTAATATGTTGTGGCACTACATGTTACCTTTTAAAATGTTGTCTTGATGATCTGAATTCAGTATTTGCATCATTATGAGCAATCCTTTAACAGGTACTGCCATTGTACTCCTCCACTATAGCATGATCATGTAGGAATTTCCCTTTTCTATTGAAGAAAAAGGTTATTTTCTTGTATTGACCCAACCCTGGTCTTTCTTCAACTATACTTATTCTTTCTATAAATGTTTCCATCTCTGTGCTCTTTGTTAATATTATAGAAGAGGTATGAATGGTTGTATTATCCTCCTATCATGGAGTTATAATCATATTAGAACTAAAATGACTATTGTTTCCTTTCACCCACCCTCTTCCTGCACTATTTGTGACAGTCACATATTGTTGTCTCTTTTCACCTCTTCTGATGATGCTATGAGACAATTTCATTTATTTTTAGACTACTGTCACTATCCTTTTTGTCCCAAAATGTTGTATCAATCTTTCAATATTTACTTTGGCACATTTTGACTATCATGTGTACATAGCATGCTTCTTTTAATAGAGACAGACTTTTGATCTTATGAGCACTATACACTTGCAGAGTATTAATCTTAAATTCTACCACCTTTAGCCATGTATGGATTGGAACAAGCATCCTGTGCAAATCTTGAAGACTATTTCTTCAACTATCATTTATCATGCACCTTTAAGAAGTAGCAACCTCCTTTGTTTATCTCTTTTAATCATTAACTTTATACAGTAATCTGATCACTGACATGTTTGTAATTGATTGTTATCTCAAAACATTACTGCCAAAGACTCTCCCTTGGATTGTGATAGAAGCATAAACAGGTTCAAGAATAGGTCTGGGCCCTTATATTATGTTCACTGGGTAATTGTTTCCTTTTTCTTATCATTTATAACTCATTACGATAGTCATGATTCTTTTAGTGATGTAGACATGCCATGAGATTGATATATTGTTGTTCTTGTGTCACAAACTATGTCCAAAATATATTTTTCTATTGCATTATTTGACCATAGGACTAATCATTATTGCACAATAGATTATCTTTCTTCTAATCTATCCATTGTTTATGTGCTAATTAAACTCTATTATGAAATCCTCTAAATATTGTCTTTGGTTTTTGACACTTATACCACAATATGTGAAGTCATTATTCATTTCACACCTATGTCATGTCCATCTTTCCTCATGCATCTCTAATATAGAACACTTGAATCCCAGGTACATCACCTCCTTTAGGAATTATTCCAACATTTAAAGATGATAAAATTTCTTTTGGCATTTGCTACCCTTTTCTTTAGAGATATTTTCTTCTTGTTGGCACCAAAATGCTAGATTGGGAATCTCTAGAGGAAAGGAAACCAATGTCAAGAAAAAATTGTATGATGAGGCAACAAAAGCATAACTGTGACACATACCTAATATTGCTCATATGCATATCAAAAACAAGGTATAAGTAAAGAACCACCCTGAATATCTCATTTCCTCAAGCATGTTGGGCTCAACTCTTGTAGGAGCATCATTTTACCCCACATGTTGAATTAAGATGAATAAAACAAAGATATGATTACACCGATAGCTGCACATGAAGCAAACAAGTTAGAAAAAATATGTGCATATGGCTGAAGGGCTTGATGATCTTGTTTCTTTCTTTGAACATGTACAAATTATATGTTTGTTTAATGTATTTGAGGGATAGTTTATACATTCATGGGTGCATGCACATGTAGTGTTAGGAGCCTTCATTTCTTAGAGCACTACTCTAACATTGTTGTAATTTATAGATTCAGGGGCTAGGAGCAGTGAGCTACAGAGGATGCGAGACAACTCAAAGCAGGAGATGGGACAAATCAACAGACTCAGGACCAGCCATCAAGTAATGACTAGCCTCTTCCCCTATATATGTGCATTCTTTCCTCTTAATCCATCAATGTATAAATTGTGCTTCAATTTCATTGGACAAGTTAAGTCTCACGGCTTGTGTGAGGAAAATATGTATTTTTGTATCAATAAAGATTACTTTTAGAAAGATTTTGTGCAATTCATTTCCATATTGTATGCACTTGTATAAATGCAATAATCTGTTACTAAAACTTGTAATCTCTTTGTTTTTTATGTTTATACAATTTAATGCAATATAGGGAGAATAAATAAGAAATGTACTTCACTTTTAGTTTCCAACCACTCTAAAACTTAGTCAACTTGTGAAAATAACAAATGAATAACAATATCAAAGTTTAAATTACGAAAATTTGTTTTTAGACCCGGATTCTATGATGCCACACAGTGCATGAATTTTATCAAAATATGGAAATTGGTTGTGTCTGATCCAAGTACTTATGTTTTCATGATATTAAAAGGTGTTCCACTTGTGTTTTATTTTGTTTTAAGGGTTTTTATATGTATTTAAATCCTTTTAATGATTGGGTTTGGTGAAATAAAGGATTTGGGGTTCATTTATATGCTGGTCCCTCATGGCATATTTCTCACAGTCTTATTTTGGAGTCAAATCTGAAGGTTCAATGTAAAGATTTCATAAAATATCATGAAGAAAGTTTGGGGAATGGTCTAAACATGTTTTGTAGACCTATTTTCATTTTTTTAAGGAAATTGGAAGGTGTAATGGGCTTGGAGATGTAAAGTTGCTTGTTGGAGGGGTCTAAATAGGCCTAATTGTTGCTTTGGACAATTAACTCTTGAAAGTTTTGATGTTTGAGTTGTATGGATTGGTATTTGGATTTGAATCAATACTTTGATGATGCTAATGTGTTTGAAGAATCTACAAGAGTTTTTTTTTTCCTTGTTCTTAGATTTGGGGTACTATGAAACATGAGTTTGTAAATAAAAATGTAGTGATGGGAAAACAAGCAAAGGAATGTTTTGTGTTTTGACAAAATGAGATTGGGTGAGATGATATTTCTTCCTCTTGTATTGCATCAGGGTGGAATCAGACACAGTAGGTTGGGCTAAGAGAAATTTTGTGGTTTTTGTGTTTATGTTGTGGTTGGTAATGCTTGGGAGGTTAAGAAGAACCTGGTTGGCAGCCAAAAGACTAGGTTGAGGATGAGTGGAAAGGACCTAGGTGAGGCTGAGAAAGTTGAGAAAAGTTGAGTTGAAGCAAGGAGAGACTTGCTAAAAGATGGAGAATTTGAGAAGGCATTTGCAAGAAGAGGAAGAAAGAAATAAGAGAAAGAGGCAAGAGAAGTTTGACAAAGAGTTAGCAGCAATAAAGCAAGACATAAGAAGATTGGAAAAAGAGTTCTAGGAATCCATGATGAAGATGGAGCAGATGATTAAGCAAACAACAAGTTGGAATTTGACAATGAGAAAGAAAATGGTATGGCCCATTCAAAAGATAGCAAGAAGAAGGAAGAGGAAAAAGAAGATAAAATATGAAGAAGTGTTTCAAGATGCTGAAGAAGAATTCAAAGACGAAGAAGATAAAGGTGTTCCCAAGCATGAGGATGAAGATGTAGCAGAGAAAAAGAACCTAATTTCAGAGAATGAAGACTTTGAGTTGGTGACAAGAATGGATAAATAAATGATTAGGGATGAATTTATTATGGAGATTTTCAAATAGTTGAAGAAAAATGGAGGTATTGTGATAGGAAAATTATATCATTTCTTTATTGTACTAATTCTTTGGACAAGGAATAATTTGCAGGTCAAGATGCAGCAGACTGGAGGACAAAGTGTTGAGATTGAGATTGTGATGAAGGAGAAGATTCACAAAGACAAGTCAAGATGGAAGCCAATTGGCATAGAACAAATCAAACCGAAAGTGAAGATGAAGTGGCAGGGCATAAAAGAATACAGGGAGGAGAATATAAAGATTCAATCCAAGAAGACTTGGAATTCTTTTTGGCGGGGAGAATGGTGCAGGTGCACCCAAGCATGATCATGCCTCAATAAGGAAAACTTTGAATTTTGATTTTTATAAATTTGTTCTTATGTTGTAATAAGGCCTATATGGCTACATTTAGCATGTACAAGGTCCTATTTAGTCATTTTAGAGTCATTGGTTTCAAAATGTAAAAGTTGCAAAAAATTGCTAAATGTTGTCATAAGCAATATTGCAACAATGAAAAAAATGACAAATAGGGGAATATGAAGAGGTAGGTAGTTGAAGAATCAGTTTTAGTTTTTTTTTTGGTTATTTAAGTCATGCATAAGCCTCACAAAATTTGAGGCAGGTTGGGGAAATGATTTAGGAGTGGAGATTAATGAAAAGTTTAGATTTTCTGTTATTTTTCTGCAAATTCCTGATTGTAGGCCTTTGTACGACCATTTATGTTGCTTAAAACCTGTCCTCCTCCATGGTAAATTTAGCCCTATGAATCTAGTTTAATCCAAAATTTATTTCATTTGAATCCATGAATTTTTGTAAAAGTTATAAGCAAAACACTCTAGGCGGGTCAAAACCTTGATTTAGGGTGGCAACAAGCAATTAAAATTGTGTTTCTCAAAATTTACAAGTTAAAAAGTGCTAAAAATTGGTGTAGAAGGAGTTTTAAACATTTTCTAAAATATTTCTAAATTGTAGAGTCTGAAAATTTGTTTTTGGGCTGATTTTATGATGCCCTAGGTTTGCAATTTATCAAAAATCTGGAAATTGGTTGTGTATAGTCAAGTATTTGTGTATTGATGATATTAAAAGGTGTTCCACTTGTGTGTTATTATTTTGTAAGGGTGTTTAGATGTATGTAACTCCTTTTCATGATTGGGTTTGGTGAACTAAAGGATTTGGGGTTCATTTATATGTTGGTCCTTCATGGCAGATTTTTGACAGTCTTATTTTGGAGTCAAATTTGAAGGTTCTATGTAAGGGTTTGATAAAATATCATGGAAACAAGTTTGGGGAATGGTCTAAACATGTTGTGCAAAACTATTTTCATTTGTTTAAGGAAATTGGAAGGTGTAATGGGCTTGGAAATGTAAGTTGATTAGGCTTAATTGTTGCTTTTGACAATCAACTCTTGAAAGTTCTGATGTTTGAGTTGTATGGGTTGGTATTTTGGTTTGAATGAGTCACTTTGATGATGCTAATGTGTTTTGAAGAATCTACAAGAGTTTTTTTTTCCTTGTTCTTAGCTTTGGGGTATGAAACATGAGTTTGTGAAGGAAAAAATGAAGTAGTGATGGGAAAACAAACAAGGAATGTTTTTTGTTTGAAAAATGAGATTGGGTGAATGAGTTTTCTTCCTCTTGTATTGCATCAAA
>VDFB02086534.1:0-13568 GCA_007258455.2 Sequoia sempervirens
AAATTTAAAATAAAAGCATTATTTGTAACATATAATAGATAGGTTAATTAATGAAATAAAATATGTTTTTATATTAAGAAAAATTTACAAATATGGAACTCATATGAGAAATTGATTAAGACAACGTTGTGTGATAATTAAGATGAGAATAATATATACCGTATTTCAAGAATTAACATTAGATTAATACTTGGATCATATTGTTTAATAACACTAGAAACCAACAATGGAAAATTGAGAGTCTCAACTAAGAATTCCACCTTATAAATCACATTCATACTAGAAGCCAACAACTAAAGACCAAATTTCATAAATAGAGTTCATGTGTTATATATTATGCCTTTGAGGGGTCCACAAGTATCATGAGCCTTTTGAAATCCTTCTCCATTTAAACCCACATCCATTCCAAGACCATTGGGAGGTGGGTATCCCAATTTCCTTAATTTCTTGTAGAAATTTAATTTCAAGAGTAGGAAATTGTGACAAGTTGACATGTAAGATATGGTAAACCCATAAAATTCATGAAATGGAATATTTGGAATAGGTGTGTAGATCATTTGTAACTAAATTCAAGCATTAAATGAATGGAAAAAGATAAATATTAAGAACTAAAAGAAGGATCCAAACCATAAAGGAAAATAAAATATTAACTTAAAACCTTAATGTCAAAACAAGAGTTGAGATAAAATTAGACAAAATGTTAGTAGGAGGAATGATCAAAAAATTTGAAGATACCCATGGTAGATGAGACAAAACAAAGAAATCACATTTTCTTCATCTATGATACCTAATATTCCATACAAATGATCTTATTCCAGGTGAAATATGGGTTTTCAATACAATGACATGACAAGAATATCACCTTAGTAGTTTTTGACATTTTTATTCTTGTTACAAGTCACAAATTCACAAAATCACAAAATTTCTCAAAAAGTTGATAATTTAGGTAATTGATAGTTGATTTGAGATGTGACCTCACTATATTCACTAAAACTTAAATTATGTGATCAATCTAATCATTCAATTAGGTGAAAGTGAAGGGTATTAATGTTTATTCAATTTTCAATTTTTAAAAGTTTAGTATTTTGATTAATCACTAATTCAATTTATATTGGTGGAAGATTTGAGGCAATAGAAAAAATATTTACAAAGATTAAATCTTCATTTTCTCCTATTCTTTCATTATTTCTTTCTTTTTGTACTAGGGTTAAATCTTCATCTAGGTCTGTTGTGTACTTATAAGCAACCTTTATTCCTTAGTATCATGTTCTTGTACATTGTATGGTAACTTTCATGATAAATATTATGTGCATGTCCCTTCCTCCTATCAAATTTTCTTTATGGATATGAGGAAGTTTATTTCTAATTTTTTGGTTTCCACCTTATCAAAATATTGCTTCAATAATTTAGAAATTATATTTACAAGCTTATCATCTCTCATTTTCTTATCTTATTTGTACCTTCAATAATGACTAAATTGATTTTACATGACCACCAATGTTAAGTAATGATGCTTTCCCTTTATTACTAGTTGTAGGAAATAAATCTTAGATGCAACCTTTATCAAGATTTTTTAAGTCTTTTATGGCACATTTTGTACTAGAGTGCACACTTGTAAATTTAAATTTTAGAACTGTCTTAGATTATGTTTTGTGTGCAATCTAGTAATTTGAATGTTTTGATTATTAAAAACTATGATAGATGTTGAATTTTTTTTTGTTATTGGTATGAAAATATTATTGATGATTAGATGAATTATTATAATTGTTTTAGATTTCTATTCCCTAGATCTAGATATATTATTTACCAAGGTCTCATTGCTCCTTTAGGTGTACATACATATATATAACATGGAAAATGTAGATGTTCCACCTCCATAATCTTTGTTTGCAAATACCACTAATGAGACTAAGAAATTGAGAGACTCATTAGCAGAGGGTGCGAACCCAAGGATATATTTTGAAGTATGAATGTCAATATTACATAGTCTAGAAAAATTAAGAGATGAACTTGGACAGACTAGTGCATATTCCCTTGATAGAGTAGCTGCCATTCTTTCTCTCATGCAGGAAGAAGTACATGGTGAGGTTCCCTTTAAACAAATACAGGATGTTGTGACCAAATAAATGATAAAAAAATACTTGTTTTCCATTTTATCAAAATGTACATAAGGTGAGGGGATATTGAGTCACTAGATGTGTGGATCGTGCTATGGCCCCATTGATCTACTCATGATTTCTCGTAGCACATGGTCAATATCCAAACAATGACCAAATTCCATTATATTTTGTTTAGCAGTTGTATGCTAAGGTCTATTTGCGCCTCAAAGTGAACTACCTAGAATTTCTAGCATATACAGGTCAAGGGCATAGTTGGATTGCCAATAGGCCCACCTATCATCAAGTAGATAGACTAGCCCCAATGTTTAGGGTATTGGGTGGTGATAGGTCTCTTACTCTCACCCTAGCTTTGGCCCCCTTAGTAGATGAGGTTGTCGTTGCTTCCCAAAAGGAAGCAATTGACACTATAGGTGACATTGCAACTCCCACCACTAGGATATCTACTGGTCATGTAGGTCAGTATTTGAGGTCTATAAATTCAAAATCCACACCATTTCCATCACAATGGACTAGCATGGATCCTTATACAACATCGAGCATCCCTACTCCCACATGGCTCAATGGAATTTCAGGAGATAAATCACACACGACTCTACATTGTTTGGCTGAGGACCTCTTAGAGGCATATTCCTTCATCACATCTAACTATGAGATCAATATATAGGAGGTCATATATCATTTGGAACATGGATTTCGTCCACATACAAGATCCCATCACTCTCAGCCCAACACTAGTGCACATTGGGATCCACCTATAGATCATTTGGTTGCTACACAAACTATGGGTTTTAGTGAGATGTTGATTGGTATCAGTTCATCATCGTCGATCCCATCTCACTTGAATAGTCCTCTTCACTCATCATTTATGTCATGATATGGGATGGATCAGATGGATGTAGATGCTGACTTGTAACTTGAATATTTGGTTCATATGGTGGAGATGATCGTTAAAGAGGACTTAGGTCATCCAATATCAGATGATGTGCATGTTCATGTTTCAATTATTTTTAAATTTTAGCTTTAACTAGATATTCATGTGCTGATATATATATATATACATATATATATATATATATATTGCAGGTGGGCATACCTCATGTCACTCCTAGCCTTGCTCCAGATTGTGTACATTGACGTGACTCTATGGATGATTCTACTACCAGTGGAAATGTGAATTTCAAATTTTTATATATACACGTGTATATGTACATGCATATGTATTCATAGATCTAGATAGATATTTAAAAATACAAGTACATTCTTAAAAATAACTTTCATAAAATTTATTTAATATACTATATGTATTTAATACATTGTGTCCACAATTTTATCTGCAGGGGTCAACACATCCATCAGAGAGGGTACTCATTCATATGGCCATTCGACTTAGAGTCGATATTCATATTAGGCCCTACACTAGATTTATGATCTTTATTGTACATGTATTTGCTTATATGATTATCTCTAGTATTCGACATTTGATGGTCTCTAACTTACATTTGCTTATATGATATACATTTGATCTCTAGCATACATTTGCTTATTTGATGACCTCTTTGCTTATAACATGTTTATGTTTATACATTGAATCTATTTACATGTATGTATGTGTTTTCTTATGTTTAAATGTTTATATGACATACATACATTTGCTTATATTCTTGAATATACATACATTTTCTTATTTGTTTATGTTTACATGTATGCACATGTGTTTGCTTATGTTTACATGTTTATATGATATACATGCTTATCTCTAGTAGAATTTTAGGAGAAGACTATTTCATTTTAGCCAAAAATCAATATTGCATATTGAAATAAGTTTTGTTGATGTTGAACCCACAAACAAAGACCATCAAAATGGTCCCAAATGTTATTATAGAATCCCCTAGAGTTGTGAAATTTTATGTTAGTCCATTTGATCACAACATCCCATTTGATCCTTTATTCCCAAAGATAAGGAAATGAATGCCACTTTATAATTAAGTTCATTCGTGTTGATCACAATAAATATTTTGCACACACACCCCTTGAATTTTATAGTAAGCAATAAAAAATTATAAAATAAATTACTCCCAAGCAAGTAAACTAATGATACTTTATAAATGAGTGTATTTACAAGCCTATTTATTAATGCACATGTTCTACTAATTTTAAAATTTGATAAAAATGATGAAATTAAAATCTTGATACAAAATAAGAACAAATAAAGTGCATCACTTTGTGGTACACAAAATTCATATTTTTTTAAAATGACTTAAGCAACATGAACCATTGAGGAGTTGAGAACAAAATATAATTATAAAGAAGAGGTAGAAACATTCCTTTTATAATTATATCATCCTTCAAACACTTTCCTTCTAAGTTATAAAATTTTATGTTAAATTATTTCATAAATAATCTCTTAATCTACACCATTATTTAACATGATTGTGCTTTCCTACAACTGGATATAAAACTATAGATTTTTAAAGAAATTCAATGCATAATTTGTTAGTTTCAACTTAGGATAGGAAAATTTTATTCTTTGAAACATTAAGAAAATTCAATTCAAATTATACCTCTATGTGCTCAAATCATTGTTCTACCCTCTCTACATCTCCTACAAATGAAAATATCTCAACTATTGATTTAGAACCATCAAGGTGTTTTTGGTTAACTAGAATGACCATGAAAATTTTCCTCTACTATATATTGGGTTGTTCCCGTACTCTACAATGAGCATAACTTATCTAAGAGACACCTTATTAAACACTATGTTATCTCATTGGTTGAGATAATCTTGTACCTTTGGTATCAAGCTTGAGGAATATTATCTTTTTGACAAGGAACAAAATTCTAAAATTACTCTATGTTGAATACCTATATATTAAATAACAACAAACTCCACAATGAAATAACTTGTTTGATTACCACTTGATTCATTTAAATACAAGCATATAAATATGTAAGATTATTTTTCATTATTCCATATCAAATTGCAATATTAATTCACATTTATATCACTTGGAGCACAGATTTTGGAGAAGATATTTTTGCACATTTATCAAGGAGGCAAATATTGGAGAAGACAACTTTTCATTTTTATCAATCAAGGCAAATTTTGGAGGAGAATTTAACTAAGTTGGTAGAGGATTTGTTTTGAGTCATCTTTAACTTGAAGAAGAAAATGGGACAACAAAGAAAAAGAAACAATATGTCTCAACAAAAATTGTCAAAACAAGAAGAACAAAAGAGGCGTGAACAAAACTTGGAAAATTATCATAGAAAGAAACAAGGTACATGCTTGTTTCTTCTCTCTCTCTCTCAAGTGTGTGTTTAGGACTTTTATTAACACCTCAATTTGTTTCCTTATAAATATATTTCCAATTATGAAAACCATGTTAGATTTAAATTTGGAAACTTTAATACTAAAAAATAGTCATCTTGCATAGACATTACCTAAATTCATTATCATCTATTTCAAATTGCTTTTGTTCCATGGAATTCTTAAGTTCAAGAATCTTTGATTTTATTTGTTTCAACTCCACTTAAATAGCTCATAGTCTCTCACTTTCTTTTCTTGCATGTAAATTCAAACAAGCAGGAAATTCTCAAGTTGAAGTCAAGCTAAATCTAGATATTGGATCAAATGAATTTGCTGAAGAACACATGGACTTTGAAGATAGGGAGGAGACCCAAGTTCAAAAAATGCTTGTTGGAGAGGGGTTAGGATCACTTCCTTCTACTCGTATGGATGAGCATATATAAAACTAGTTGAAACTTCTCTCACTTATAGCATCATGTCTTATCACTTTGTTTGCTTGCAGACATAAACTTCACTTATATATAGCATCATCTCTCACTTTCTTTGCAAAATATTTTGTGACATGTAGAAAGGGCTCAACAAGCAGGAAGTTCTCATGTTGAAGTCAAGCCAAATCTAGATATTGGATCAAATGAACCTTCTAAAGAACACATGGACCTTGAAGATAGGGAGGAGGCCCAAGTTCAAACAATGCGTGTTGGAGAGGGGTCAGGATCATTTCCTTCTACTGGTATGGTTGAGCATATAAAACTAGCTGAAAAGGTGAGGAAAAAAAATCTTATAAAAATTTAGATCATTTACTTGAAATGGATATGGAGAAAATGAAATGTTATGCCAACCAGCCTGCAAATAAGAGAAAGAGGTCAATGACTAAATTTGTAAATGGAATAATCAATGATCATTTCAATCATCTTGAAACACTTGAAAAAACCCAATTGTTATCATGTTTACTTCTTTGTAATGAGCTGAAAGAGTCATTACAATTGTTGGGTGTACATTCGACATAAAATAAGAAGAAACACCTGGAATTGCAAAAGGATATTGTTCAAAATGTCAAAAAGGGTTTAGATTCCATTGGGAAAGGATCTCAATCAATGGATAAGGCCACTACAAGAAGCGACATGTTGACATCTATTATAAATCATGATATAGCAAGAAAAAGAAAAATGTATGCACTTTCAGCTGAAATTGGTTATAGTAGAACCACAATAATAAAATATGAGAAAAAGAGAAAGCTTTTGGATGAGATTTCGGAAGGAAATTGGGAAATTATGTGTAGAGCTCCCCGTTTTGACATGATTGAAGATGTTGTTTGGAACTCGGTCTCAATTTTTTGGCATGATCAGACTCGTCCATCATCAAATACCAGAGATGTTATGAGACACAAGATTGGGCCTGGTATTTATGAAAATCATATCAAACATTGGCTAGACATAACACAACTTGAGATGTATATGAACTTTTGTAATATATATCCTCATATAAAGATTGGGGAAACAATGTTTGAAAGGTTAAAGCCATATTATGTGAAGAAAAACAATATTTTTGAAATTTGTTGTTTTCGTTATCGTATTGAATTTGATCTCTACTATTAGGTGTTTTGAAAGATGAGAGAAGAAAGTTGTGGTTTTCAAAATGCACCTCCTAAAAAAGAAATTTTGTTCATAAAGGCTATGTTATGTGATCATGAAAATGGACCTCAAATAAATTGAATAAAAGGAATTTGTAAAATATGTGGAAATTTGGCTAAATTTCCTTCAAGAAATGAGGATACTGACAAAACAAAGACAATAAATTGCAAGAGGTAAGTACTATTTTTAGAGAGTTTATTTGTTTTAATTTGATTAGATTGTTATTTGAATTCTCTAATGTAATGTTTCATTGATTGTGTGGTTTATTACTTATTCACATATTTTACTCACACAAGTACACGTATGTAAAGTTTTAAAGAAATTTTGGCAAAAAAATCCACAAGGTTGAACTATGTAGAAGAGGAGATTCCTATTGTAAAATTTATGGAAGTTTTTCAAAAGTTGATACAACCATACATACAACATTCCTTTTTTGCTAAGTGGA
The DNA here is from genome assembly GCA_007258455.2 of Sequoia sempervirens. Classification (NCBI taxonomy): domain Eukaryota; kingdom Viridiplantae; phylum Streptophyta; class Pinopsida; order Cupressales; family Cupressaceae; genus Sequoia; species Sequoia sempervirens. Next base: position 7,504 of record VDFB02086534.1, read on the forward strand.
AAGCACAACAATTCCAAACATTAAGAGATACTTTCCCACTTGGAACAATTCTATCAGTAGTTGACTTGGTAGAAAATTACTCCTTTGTACATCAAAAGGAGATTTAATCAGAATATTACTTTTCAAAGCAGATCACTATTATGGTTCATGTGTGTTATCGACATGCACAATCAGAATTGGATGGTGTTGAGAGTATAGATGAAGAATGAGCCATTAAGAAAAAATATCAGTTTTATATTAGTGATGATAAAGAGCATCACATGCTTTTTGTACAACACTGCTTTACAATTTTTTTTGAGAATTTGAGAAGCAGGGGTGTAAAATTTGCAAAAGAATTTTGTATGGTCAGATGGATGTGCAACACAATTCTAATCTTCACGGCCATTCTATGCACTTTTTAGATATCATAAAATCTACAAAATACCACATGTTTGGAGTTTTTTTTAGAGTGGGCATGGAAAGGGTGAGCATGATGGAGTAGGAGTTTGCATCAAACGAGCTTTAAGAAAGCATCAAATGAGTTATTCAGAATATCGTATAGACAATGCACATGATGTTGTTGAATGGTGTAAGAAACACTTTGCATCAAATATGGTCGACACATCTTCGAGAACAAACCAACACATTCCACATAGAGTGTTTTGGGAGATATCAGGTATGTATAAATTACATTTTCAAAAATTTGAATTTATTTAAATTTAAAAAATATATATATATATATACACACACACATGTTTTTTCACATAATTTTTTTGTTGTACATGTATCTAGGTGTGGACAAAAGATCAATGCATGGATGCAAGAGGGTAGACAAAACAAGATCCTTGAATTGTGTTGTGTTTAGATAGTCACCATGGATGGACATTATACATAAGGGATCACTCTTCTTTTTGCATTGAGTGCATTGCAGGAAACTCTAATCATGCATGCAACAACCAAGAACTTGAATATGTTGGTAAATGGGATACAGTGCCACTAGTTGTTTCAGAAACATACAATGAAAATGAGGAAGATAGATTTGAAGACATTCCTTTCATTTCAATTGATTATGACCATATTTTAGGATTGGTTAGAAAAGGTACATGTGTAAGTTTTCAATAATTTAAATATTATATATATAGTTAATGATCTTTAAAGTCTAGAGACATTTCTAATTTTTTTAGAAATTTATTGTGTAAATTTGGTGTACAAGAGATGTTTTTGCAGTCATAGCAGAGCCTGGAAATATAGAAGGTGTTAGCTATTATTTATTGTGTTGCACAGAAGAGAGGAATAAGCTAACACAACTTGGAACAAGTGATGGAATGTTATTTCCCACAGGTGAGTTTGAATTTAAAATTATATATACATTGTGTGGACATGTGCACATGTTACATTATAAACCTTAAATATATATATTGTACAAACCTTGAGCATGAAAATGTTGTACACATTCACATGTCTTACCTTAGGTTCATGTTTACCATGCAGGTTCTATTGTAGTACAAGGGATATATCTAAAACAAGTCAAAGTGGTTCAACATGGGATTCATTTTGTTGACTATCAACCTGATAACAAGGTATATCAGTATAGTCACTTAATAATTTCTACCACCCTACATCTTCATGTAGTTCCACATGCACGTGGCCAAAAAAAAGGAGACTAGATAGTGATGATCATAAAAAAAATTTACATGTTATTGAAGAGTGGGCTGAACCAGAATGTTTGATTTAGATTATATCCATGATTTTCAAGTTCACTTGTAACCCTATACATGTTCAAGTGAGAACTTATAGTAACTTGTACATAGTTGTAAATCATTTAGTGTAAATTCCAATTATATGTACATATTTGTTCCATGGAATTCTTAAGTTCAAGAATCTTTGATTTCATTTGAAAGTTCAAAGTTACACTTATAGCATCATCTCTCACTTTTTTTGCTTGCTTGTAAACCCATATATATGCTTTCAATACTTATTTGAAACCTAGTGAAGTTTTTTAAAATCATTTTGCCTAAATTACAATTATATACAACTTATATTTGTTTCATGGAATTCTTAAGTTCAAGAATCTTATATACAATTATATACAACTTATATTTGTTCCATGGAATTCTTAAGTTCAAGAATCTTTGATTTCATTTGAAAGTTCAAAGTTACACTTATAGCACCATCTCTCACTTTTTTTGCAATTATATACAACTTATATTTGTTCCACCGAATTGTTCCATGGGAAATTATGTATTTTAAAATTAAGTATTATCTAATTATAAAAAAATTGCACACATATTTAAAACATAAATCAATGCAAATAAAAAAATAAAGTTGTCATCAATTTAATTTACAAAAAATACCACAAATGAAAATAGAATGTTCCCATCCATTTTCCAAATCATATTTAAATGAATTTTATATGACTCCCTCTCTCCCCTCTACCCTTAACCCTTAAACCCTAAACCCTTGTTCCCTCTACCCTCTATCTCTCTCCTACTCCCCCCTCTCTCTCTCAAGTATCTCCCTCCTACCCCCTCTCCCTCTCTCAAGTCTCTCTTTTGTCTCTTTCCTCCTGTCTTTCTCCCTCTTCCCATGCTCTCTACCCTCTGCCCTTAAGCCTTAAACTGCAAACCATTCAAACCCTCTACCCTCTACCCTTGTGCCACTTAAAATCAGCGAGCCACTCTATCTTTTTTACCTCTACCCTTACACCCTTAAAACCTATACCCTCTGCACTTATCCATGGCATGGAAACCCTCTGCACCACTACTCTTAGCCGCTTTCCAAGGCTCCTCTCTACCCTCTACCCTCTATCTATCTCCCACTCCCTCCCTCTCGCTCTCTGTCTCAAGTCTCTCCCTCCTACCCCCTCTCCCTCTCTCCCCTTTACCCTTAACCCTTAAACCCTAAACCCTTGTATTGTCTACCCTTTATCTCTCTCCCACTCTCCCCTCTCTCTTTCTCTTGTCTCTCCTCCTACCCCCTCTCCTGTCTCCTTTACCTTAGCCATTAAACCCTAAAGCCTTGTGCCCTGTGCCCTTTATCTCCTCTCCCACTCCCTCCCTCTCCTCTCCTCTCAAGAGTCTCTCCTCCACCCTCTCCCTCTCTCAAGTCCTCTCTCTCTCTCACTCCTCCTATCTCTAGATCCCCCACTAGCCCTCTACCCGTAAGCCCTCTCTCTCTCTCCCACTCCTCCTCCTTCCATCTGCGTCCCTCCCTCTACCCTTAAGCCTTCAAACCTTAGGCCATCAAGCCACTCTCTCTCTCTCTCTCACTCTATCTCTAGATCCCTCTACCCTCACCTTAAGCCTTAAGCCCTTGAAGCCATGGAGCCCTCTACCCCTCTACCCTCTACCCGCCCAGCCACCCAGGCATAAAACCCTGCACTCTACCCTCTACCATACACCCTTAAACACTATACCCTCTACCCTTAACCCTTAACCCTTAAACCCTCTACCCTCTACTCTTAACCCTATACCCTCTATCTCTCTCCCACTCCCTCCCTCTCTCTCTCTCTCAAGTATCTCCCTCCTACCCTCTCCCTCTCTCATGTCTCTCTCTCTCTCACTCACTCATTCTTATCTTGAGCTCCCCTCTACCCTTTACCCTTAACCCTTAAATCTTAAACTAGTCTTAAACCCTCTACCCTTTATATCTCTCCCACTCCCCCCTCTGTCTCAAGTCTCTCCATCCTACCCCCTCTCCTTCTCTCCCCTCTACCCTTAAAACCATTAAACCCTAAACCCTTGTACCCTCTACCCTTTATCTCTCTCCCACTCCCCTCTCTCTCTCTCTTAAGTCTCTCCCTCCTAGACCCACTCTCTATCTCTCAAGTATCTCTCTCTCACTCACTCCTATCTTAAGCTCCCCTTTACCCTCTAGATCCGTACACCCTTAAACCTTATACCCTCTACCCTTAACCCTTAAACCCTCTACCCTCTACTCTTAATCCTATACCTTCTATCTCTCTCCCACTCCCTCCCTCTTTCTCTCTCTCAAGTCTCTCCCTCGTACCATCTCCCTCTCTCAGGTCTATCTCTCTCACTCACTCAAGTTCCTTCTATCTCGAGCTCCCCTCTACCCTCTACCCTTAACCCTTAAACCCTAAATTGGTCTTAAAACCTATACCCTCTATCTCTCTCCCACTCCCTCCCTCTCTCTCTCTCTCAAGTCTCTCCCTCCTACCCCCTCTCCCTCTTTCCCTTCTTCCCTTAACCCTTAAACCCTAAACCATTGTACCCTCTACCCTTTATCTCTCTCCCACTCCCTCTCTCAAGTCTCTCCCTCATACCCTCTCCCTCTCTCCCCTCTACCCTTAACCCTTAAACCATAAACTATTGTACCCTCTACCCTTTATCTCTCTCCCACTCCCCCCCTCTCTCTCAAGTCTCTCCCTACTAGGCCTAGTTTCCATCTCTCAAGTATCTCTCTCTCACTCACTCCTATCTCGAGCTCTCCTCTACCCTCTAGACTCTTACACCCTTAAACCCTTAACCCTTAACCCCTCTATCTCTCTCCCACTCCATCCTCTCTCTCTCTCAAGTCTCTCCCTCCTACCCTCTCCCTCTGTGGGTCTCTCTCTCCCACTCCCGCTCAGAGTTCCTTCTATCGGGGCTCCCTCTACCTCTACCCCTTAGCCCTTAAACCCTAGGGTTTTAAAACCCTCTTTTCTATCTCTCTCCCTCCTCCCTCTCTCTTTCAAGTCTCTCCTCCTACCCCCTCTCCTCTCTCCTACCCTTCCTTCCTTGACTAGGCACTTGTACCCTCTACCTTCTATCTCTCTCCCAAGTTCCCACCCTGTCTCTCCCTCAAGTCTCTCCCTCCTACCCACTCTCCCTCTCTCAAGTCTCTCTCTCTCACTCACTCTTATCTCTAGATCCCCTCTACCCTCTACCCAAGTAAGTAGGTTAAACCCTTAAACCCTCTCTCTCTCTCTCTCTCCGCTCCCATTCCTTCTATCACAGAACCACCAACCCTTAACCCTTAAAGCTAGGCCCCTTCAAGCCCTCTGCTGGCCCATATTTAACCCTATACCCTTTATCTCTCTCCCACTCCCTCCCTATACCCCTATAATTCATTTGAACATGTAATTAGGATAATTGATAGAGATATAATGCTCTCAACATTTCTTCTTTGTTCTGAGTTGCTATTTAATTCCAATGGAGACTTTAAAGAATAATGTGCTTGATTGTAAGCTTTTGGATTCAATTGTGTATGCTTTTTGTGTCGACATTTCAGATTACACTTAGTGATCCATCATCAGGAAGAGGAACAATAGAAAGAAAGGAGTGCAGATAGAGCCTAATAAATGGTAGGGAAGGTGGGGTGAGAGAGAAGTAAAAAGAATAAAGGAATAAAGGAAAAAATAATAAGCAAAAAAGGTGTAAAAATAAATAAACATTAGGAAAATAAAGCATAGGAAAATAAATAAAGATCAAAAAGAAGAAAAAGAAAAATGTAAGAAACAAAGGAAATAGTAAGATAAGAAAAGAAAAAGAAATTAGAAGCCAAACAAAAAAACCAAATAAAGAGAAAAAGAAAGGATAGAAAAAAAGTTAAGAAGACCACAATTAAATTAAAGAAATTGTAAAGGAACAAGAAGAGACAATTAAGCAAAAAAATAGAAAAAGCAATTAAAATGAAAAATATAAGAGCCTAAATAAGAATGGAAAAAAATAAAAGAAAATACAAACAAGAAGAAATAAACAAATGAAAAATAAATAAAAGAGAAAATAAAGAACAAAAGAAAAAAAGGCACAAGAAAAAAGGCATAGAAAAAACTAAGCAAAAATTACAACATATAAATGAATTAAAAAGTATAAATAAATATGAATATAAACTAACACAAAAACTAGAACAAGAAATAAAAAGTACATCAGTTAAATTAAAGTATAAAAGAACAACAAAACAAGGAAAACAACAATAAATGAAAGATATATATATATATATAAGCGAACAAACAAGGTATAAACAAACATTTTAAACTAAAACACAAAAAAATTGAAACATAACTAATGTAGTATGCATCAATTAAATGAACAAGAGTGTAAAAGAATGACAAATAAAAGAAAAAATCAAATAAATGAATTAAA
>VDFB02086535.1:0-10739 GCA_007258455.2 Sequoia sempervirens
AATCATTAGAGTCCCCCTTTCAAATGTAGCTAATGGAAGTTGGAGACCCACTTCAAAGGTTGATCATCACGACTCATGATGTCAGCAAAGAGTTGAAAAGGCCCAACTTCTTCATCAATCACTGCATCCCTGTTGAATGTCAAGTGGTCAATGTCCACATCAATCAACTTGTAGCCTTTACAATTGTTACTGTACCCTGTGAGCATTAACTTTTGACTCTTGGAGTCTAGTTAGGTTCTCTTTGCGTCTAGAATCCAGATGTATGCAATAGAGTCGAAAATCTTTAGATGGCTTACCTTTGGTTTTCTCCCAAACCATGCTTCCTCTGGGGTCTTCTCCCTCACTGCTTGTGTCGAAGACCTATTGAGAAAATAAACAACTGTGTAAACAACCTCAACCCAAAACTTCTTAGGAACACTCCAAATCTCGCAGGTGCGTCCAAATCTCTATAGAGGTTTTGCCAGATGGAATCTCCGGAAGCATTTCATCTATTACAAATAATTTAATGAGCATAGCAGGTTCATAATTACACTCATCAAATTTGTCCTGGTCTTTACTCGCAACTATTGGATGAGTGTATGTACTAAAGACAATCTGATCAAGGCAATGGTATTCAAAGATCGTGAGCATCCTCTGTTATCAGCTGTTATAATTTTTTCCAATGAACCTTTCGTTGCCTTCCAACATGTTATTGGATAATGAAGCCATCCCTCCCGCAATACGAAATCACGGAAAAACTCATTGTTAGAATTGTAGGTCAAACCCCAATCAACACCACAACCACAATTTTCTTAAAAAAACATCATAAACTCCAATTGGGCAGAAAAACCATGATTGTATTAAATAAAATCATCAAAAAATTGCAAAACAACTCTGAAAATTGCAAGAAACCATAGTCGTACCCATGATTTTGCCAAAAAATGTCAATAAGCTTGGCTAAAACCCTAGCTGCCATCAAAAAATGATAAAAAAAGAGGAAAATCTACATGAAAACCATAGGCGTTGCTAATCACCACGATTTTGACCAAAATCGACCAAAACGGATGTAAAAAAAAAATTGAAGGAAACTTTCTGTTGGATGCAAGTCACCAAAGCAAGTCACAATTTGTAGTAATTATGGCTTGCTTTTTTTTAGTCACAAATCATCAAAAAGATGCTAAAACAAGCGATAAAAAGACACTAGAACAGGTGAGAAAAAGATGCCAAAACAAGTAATAAACGCCTATGAATTGTCGTAGTTACGACTGAAAAAAGTGAAAAATCGTCAACTGACTAGACACATCAATCATGACTCCCAAGAAAATTCATAAAATGCCTCGATTTTTTGTCAAAATATTTGTAGAAACTATGGCACATCGAAAAACCAAAAAAAATTGCAATTTTCCTCAAAACCATGGTACGATTTGAGAAAAAAATAGCCACGCGATTTAGTTTAGAAAAACATCCATGCAAATTTCTAGCAAAAACAAAAAAATTGTGATTTTACCCAAATTTGTAATGAGCCAACCAATTTTTTTTTTGAATTTTCAATGAGCAACTCAGTAAAACAAGAACCCATTAAGGTTAGCCCAAATCCAAATCAATTGTTCGAAAGTAACTCTACGCCAAGAATGCACACTCAGTTCCAAGATGGAAAAGGTGTTGTCATATGGCGTTGAGGATCGTCAGTAGCAACTGAAAAGATTACAATGTTGAAAGTAACTCAACACCAAGAATATGCACTCAAGACCCAAGGTGGGTGAGGTGCTACCATATGGCGCTGGGGATCTAATGTATTGGTGACATCTCAGTCGATCAACAGTATGAATAATGCAATACAATGAAGACGGCGAGGCTAGTCTCTTCCACCAATGGCGGGAATTAAAGTGATTAAACTGAAAGTAAACTAGGCGGCTTAGCCATCCTCTTCCACTAAAAGTGGGAATACAAAATGTAAAGTGCAGAAAGTAAAAGAGTTGATTAGTACTATTGATTCAGCGTTAAAATATGATGAACAATCTGCAAATACAATGAGATATAGATAACCAAAGACCTCCAGAATGTTAGGAAATGAACTCCAAACAAGTACAAGCTATCCAATATATGAAATATGGCAAAAAGGGACTGAAATATCAGGTCTGATATAAAATTGCAGCAATCAGAAAATTCATACCAGCAAGCCCTAGAATCACCAAAATGCTCATAACTTTGTCAAAACACCTCTGAATGATGTGAAATTGAATGCAAATGAGAGCTAGGAGTTGAGCGACCAAGACCAAGCTAAGAAACTCCTCCAAACAGCAGTGATTTATTTATGCACACTTCCCAACGCAGCCTCAAAGAAGGTACAACCTCCAGAAATGGTCGACCAACAAGATAAAATCCAAGACACCTAAAAAAAATTTGAAAACTTGCGAGGGGCACCCAAGGTAAACTAAAGCATAGGACCAATACCCAGAACCACCAAGAATTTGTGCAAGGAGCTATGAGTGAAAGTTTGCTACAGCCGAACTCGAACCAGCAACACCAAAATGTGAAACATCAATCAAATAACCAACTTGAAGCTCAATCTGCAACCTCTAGATGAAGAAGCAATCTCAAACAGCTAGGTACTATCTCTCAAGTACGAAACTGATCAGCTAGGAGGTATACATTCCTCAAAGCAATGTGTCTGAAATCATTTCAACAGCATTTAGGTAAGATAAACAATAGATGATCCCAAATGAAGGCCAAGGCTCATATTTATAACTTTTCTTCTCAATTCAAATCCACTTTTCCCTCCAATTAGCGCACCTATCTCAAATTCACATTCAACTTCATCAGTTTGCAATTTGTATTTCATTTAGACCCTCCTCCAAGTCGTCCCTTTTCATGAAGGTAATAAACTTATCAAAAATGCAAATAAACCTCTAAGTTAGGCGTCCAATTATTAAAGTGAAATACTTAAATAAAAAATCACTTATCCCTTCCTTAAGGCGTCCACATTATCAAGTGAAAAATACTTTATTAAGGACTCAAATATTATCTCCTCATGAAGTCGTCCACTTTAACATTTGAAATATTTTTTTCACTTAAACATTATCTCATCAAATTAGGCATCCTACAAGCCTTAGCCAAAAATTCATTTAAAATGTTATTTTCATCAAATATCAAACTTGCCAAAATAATCACCTCAAAAGCTGTAGACCAACTGAATATACTGCCCTGCCAGAAATAGCCATAATACCAAGTTGCTAAAATATTGCCAAAAATAGGACCAAGGGTGTTGGAGACTAAACTGCTCAAACTAACCTGCCAAAAATAACCACTAAACTAAACTGCAGAAACTTTGCTAAAAATAGCATTGTTAAAAATAGAAATTACTAAAAATAGCATATTGCTAAAACTAGTAAGTTGTTCCAAACTCATTTTAACCACAATCCGAGCAGTCGTTGTACTTCACTAAAAATGTTAAGTCTGGAAAAGTCCTCCATTGCAGTTGCATGTCACACCACTACGAAGCTCTATAAAAACCTAGAAGGAATCCAAAATCCAAACTGCAAAACTCCAACATGCAAGCCCTCAAATTCGCAAAAGAAACCTCCAAACAGCTGGAAACCCTAATTCTATCTTTGACTAGCCTGCGAGCATCTGGGGATAGACTATCACTCACTAGAAAGTGTAGTGTTAAAAATGGGGGCATTACAAAATCCTTGAGCGATTTCCACATCTAGCATTAGGCCATGGATATGGGATATCACATCTAGCCTCAGTTTTCAAAATCTCAGCCAAATAACTTAATCATTCCCTAAAATGTTCCTAGTTCACAACCTTCACTGGTAGTTACAATCTAGAACAAGGATAACACACACCAACTTTTGGTAATATAACAATCTATCATTTAATGTGATGTCCCCATCCTAGTCAGCGCAGCTGGTTATGTGGTTAGCCTATTATTTTGATCCTCGTAGGCTGACAGATGTGTGCAGAGGATCTTCTGAGGCAGTTACTCGGTGTTTTGTAGCTTCAGTATTGTAGTTGTTTCAGGTTGGGCCTTCGCAGAATCATTCAGAGTGGTTTTTCAGAGACTTTCTATTTTTAGAAAGTAGGGCAGACGGAAGCTGCTATTTTTGGCAGGGCACCTGGTTCAGCTGGTCAGCTCAGAGTCGACCCAGTTCTTCAGTTTGATGGTCAGATGGAGAAATAAGGAGTATTTAATGATTATTGAATATTTAATATTTTGACTTTATATTAGTCACTTTATTAATATATTTAAATATTAATAATTAAATGGTATATTATAAAGTATTTTTAATACTTTATAATAAAGTGATATATTTGACATAATGAATAATTATTATTCATTTATGAGACGTCATTTAATTATTTATAATTTCTCCTAAGTCTAAAAGGCGAATTTAATCATTTCATTAAATGATTATTAAAAGAAGCTATTGGGTCGAATTTTTGCAAGAGAGTATATATTCACAAGAAAGACAAATCGAACCATTATGATATGTTATTCAAATTTGTCTTATTTTTGCTCTGAGCATTGGGGTTTGCAAAACCTAGGGTTTCAGCAGACGAATAGATTCTGGAGAACGATACCTCTTCAGAGTTTGGCATACTGAGACTGTGCAATACCAGTTGAAGATTGTCTCTTGGTGACTTCACACAGAGGTTACAAATCGAGCTTATTGATTGATTCATTCAGGGTTTAGCAGAGAACATTCATCAAGTAATTGAGGCGACTTCATCAGAGTTGTTTCCACAGAGTTCTGGCACTCTTTCATTGGGCCGTACTACTATCATTAATGCTGCTGGTACAGGCCGTACCACTGCAGAAAAGCCGTACCTTTCATTTGCAAGTGACAACGCCTTGGATCCTTAGCATCTGACAGTTGCATTTGGTGCGCCTTGGGTTTCTGAAGGCTCCTTTGGTTCCTGTGCTAGGAGATTCAAGCTAGCCGTACAACTTCATCATTTCTTCAGGCAGCTGCAAGGGAAAACCAGGTTTTTGAAATAAATTCATATTTAATTCATATGTCATATTTCTATATTGTAAATGCTCTGGATCTTCAATAAAATGATGCGCCTATGATTTATGAGCAAGATCTACGCCTATTTCATGTTGTATGATTTATTTTGAATTTTTTAAGCATTATTAGAAAAATCGCAGCTTTCTGTTTATCTGCAAAAATCTACCAAAACAAAAAAAAAACACAAAACTTGCAAAAACAAAATTCACAGTTAGGGTTTCGGGGTTGAGAACCACCAAGGTTCCTACAGTGGTATCAGAGCACAGGTTTCCTGCCATCCTGTGCTTTTTCAGTTGCTTTTTCAGAATACAGTGTGCTTTTTGGTTGCGTTTTTATGAGCAGAGATACCATTCACTATATTAAAGGTGTAGGGACAGGCAGAGCCGAGGATTGGACAGGTCCACCAATTCCTGAAGGTGAGACAGTGTCAGGAGTACTTGGTATTCAAAGATCTAGTTCAAACAGCAGCGAGAACAGTGTTGCAACCCTAATGGCAGACCGTGTGATTCCTACCGAGACAGTTAGGGATGCAGGGAAAGCACATGCAGAGGGCGACATTACCGATGAGGAGTTCAGACGCAGGCATGATAACATGATGGACATGATGTCCCAGTTGATGGGCACTATCAGACAGTATACGCCCACACAGCCACATTATATACAGATTGGACAGACGAGCGGGACTACACCAGTAGATCAGCCTTTGGCATCAGTACCACGACAGCCGTCACCGATCTATCAGGAGCGTAGGCCTGGACAGCCTACATTCTTACCTAGAGAGACTTCACCTCCGACTCCGGGGGCAGAGCAGCAGGCGCAGCATCAGGAGTTTCAGCCACATAATGGCATGTCAGTAGCAGATGTGACGAGGTTTCATGGTGAGTACCTATCATTGGCACCTAAGATCAGGCAGGCATTTGTAATGTCCCCTTCTCGAACCTGACCTTTCCAGTGACCGTTGGCCTTTTTCTGGAAACCCGAAGGCTAGTCGGAAGGTAAAATTAGGGTTTCCTATTTTTAAGGATGTCCTTGCTCAGAGTTAGTGGATTCAATGGCGGATTCTTTCTGGGTTTTCAGAGAGCTTCGCAGTGGTATGTTCATCTCGACTTTCTGAGCATTTCCAGGAATTTACTATTTTTAGTAAATTCTATTTTTGGCAGTAAACAGGTTGGTCTCAGGCAGTTGACTTTCCCCTTCAGTTGACTCAAGTGGCGTATTCAGTTTCGGGCTTCGGAATACAGTTTTGGAGAGATAAGCTCATTTCACTTAAAAATAACGTTATATTTTAATGTTATTTTATCACCTTGGCCTAGTCAAATAACTTAATGTTATTTTAAAAGGTGGACTTGAAGGGTGGCGCCATCATTGAGGATATATTAAATTTATATTGAATTTATCAAAGTCAAAACTAAGCCTTAAGGAGGACGCATTTATTTAAGTGAGAAATTTAATTAAATGAAGTCAAAATTAAAGATGCATGGAAAAGGATGCCATCTCTTGTGATTAGGGTTTTGACTCTGGGAAAAAAGTTAGGGTTTCAAGGAAGGTCAACAGAAACTTATAAAAGACAGCCTTGGGTTCTCTTTTCGACATCTTTTATCTACAGGAATGTTATGCTGCCGGATTGGCTTTGGAATTGCTTCGAGGAATGAAGGCCTCCTAGCTTGGGCATCGCTTCTTGCTTGCAATACAGCGACTAGTGGTGATTTAGTCTAGTTTGTGAGTTTCATTGAGATTTGTGCATTGTAATCTGCATTGTGTCTAATTAGTTTCTGTTTTTGCATATTAGAGGTTTCCAGATATTGCATTTTTGCTACAGCAGATTTATGTTTTTATTCGTAAATCAGAAAATATCAAAAAGATTGTTCTGGGTATTGCACTTTCCTTTCTGTCTAGGCTAGGCATCCATTTGTGCCAATTTGTAGAATTTTTAGAGAAGCATATGATTTTTAAATGTGAATCGCCCCTCTTGCTGGGCTGTACCTTTTATTTCTGTCTTGGGATTCGTGCATATTAGATTTGTGGTCCTTTGATCAGTTTCTAGTGCTTTGAATTGGTCGCCTATGTCATTAGAATGTATTGCAATTCATTTCACATCCATCGGAGGATCTTTGAGAGAGTTATGAACATTTATATGAATTCATAGCTGCTGTTTATTCATGATTAAAGTGCAGGTCTGTCCAAAAATCAGAATCAGCAGTTTGGTCTTAAGTGAAGATAAGGGCCTTGGCATTCTTGTCAAGCAAAGGAGAGTTCTCTTATTTGTTGCAGCACTAACTAGTCCTACTCTTATGCTCTTGGCAAGTAATATCTTCATTTGTAATATCTATATGCTGCTGGTTATTTGAAAAAAAAAAACAGGACTGTCATAACAGTTGTAGAAATTTGCATCTTCAATCTTGGACGGGTATTGAGAGTCCTCAAAGACTTTGTGGTGGCTTCATTGGGGATTGCCCAAGTTGGAAAGAGGTTGGGTTTATTTAATGCTCTTTCATTTTAAGCTGTACTTGTCAGTAAAGAAAGTCTTCAATATCATCGTAACTCTGTTCTTATGATGACTCACATTGTTAGCAAGATATCACCCTTTATATTGTAAGCTGGCAGTAGTACTGACAGCATCTTAGATTCTTGCTTTATCAGATTGTAATGCTTCGTACTTTCAGCATTTGATATTGTAATTAATTGACCTCCGCCCTATGGTAGCTACTTTCCCACTCTGGGTCAGCAAGCACATTCTGGGTGTTGAGTGTTTCAGCTTTCAGCATTTCTTTTCAAGCATTGCTTTTTGTAATCACTCCGTCATATGGTCGCCCCTCACTCCGTATTGGATTGGGTAGCACATACTTGACGTCGAGTTCCCTTTCAGCATTTAGAGTAGAGGATCCTCTGACCATATGCTCGCCATCATCGGCACCATTCTTGGTTAGAGTTACTTCCTGCATAAGCACTTTGTTTCAGATCCTCTGACCAATGCTCACACCTTGCCCACATCGGGATCCTGGTGTACATTCTGGTTAGAGTTGCTTTTGCACGTTTTGGTTTATCTTCTAACCTTAACGGGTGCACTGGTTGTAATTTGAAATTGAAAAAATCGAAAAATTTAGCTCGGAATATTTCAGCATTATCATTTCATGAGTTTATGGATGTCCATAAACCTAGAGGAGGAGGCAGATTTGACCATAGACCCCCTCAGCATCAGCAGCCGCAGCCACAGGTGAACAAGGATTTGCAGTATGCTGTTAGCAAGATTACCTTGCCATATTTTGATGGGTCTGATAAGACATCAACAAGGTCTTGGGTCCAGAAATTGGACAACTACTTATCACTGAGGCCTATGCAGGAGGATGAGGCCATTAAGTTTGCTACTTTGCATCTTGATGGAATAGCGCATGATTGGTGGCATCACGGCATGTATACACTTGGCCATCATGCAGTCAATACTTACCAGGAGTTTACTAGCAGGCTCATAGAGCGCTTTGATAAGAAGGATCCGGAACTTTATTTCTGAGAGCTAGCTCAGCTCAGGCAGACAGGTAGTTTGGATTCTTATATTGGTGAGTTTCAGAGAGTGGCAGTCATGGTGACTGGTATTTCAGAACGGAGACTCATTATACTCTTCGTTGAGGGTTTGACAGAACCTATGAGAGGTTGGGTAAAGGCTTTTGACCCTCCTACCCTTCAGGAGGCCATGAGAAAGGTGCGAAACATGGAACTTGCAGCACCTCGCAGCAAGTTCAATTCAGGTTCAACACCCTACACAAGGCCTAATAGGTCTTTTGACAGAAATAAACCCTTTGACAGAAGGAAGGATCAACTGGATCCTAAGAGACAGAATGCACCACCCTTTGAGAGGGAAACATTGAATGACTTGCGAAAGAAAAAGTTGTGTTTCTGATGCAAGGCACCCTACGATGAAAAACATGTATGCCCACTTCGTCCTAAGGTCAAAAATAATCAGATGGAATGGTTTTACGAGGGCGAAGAGCAATCTGATCTGTCAGACCAGCAAGCTGATTCCGAGCATTCAGATGATGACAGGGCCGAAAATGAGGGTGAACACGAAGGTGGAAGGAAGCTACAGGAAGCCCATTTGACTAGCCTTCAGAGAGATGGTTCGTTTAGACTTCGCGGGCTCCTAGCAGGTCAGAAGGTGATCACATTACTGGATACTGGTGCTACACACAATTTCATTGATGCACGTTTGGTGGGTATCAGGGCAGAGCAGGGTATTCGAGTCAAGGTGGGCGATGGGTACACTCGAATGTGACCAAAGATTAGCGATCTTCGATGCAAGCCCGAACAACTATGAATTCAATGAATTCTATGTTGTTAACATGGGAGATCTTGATGTGGTGTTAGGGATAATGTGGTTTACGCGATTTGGGTGAGTTCACACTCAATTTGCGAGACATGGAGATGAAGTTCAAGGTTGATGGGAGACCTCATGTCATCAAGGCTATTAGAGACAGTAATCTGAGGATGGTTTCGTTCAGACGGATGGAGAGGCTCATTCGTCATGATATGGTTGACTGGGCGGCAGAGTGCATGTTGATGCCAGCTCAGCAGGAGCAGCAGAAGGGTGAGTACCACCCTGACATTCAGATATTGAGGACTAAACACTCCAAAGTGTTTAGCGACATTCCACCTGGTAGACCACCAGATAGAGGCATCGAGCATATCATTGAGTTGGAGGAGGGCGCAAAGCCCGTTATGATCACTCCATACAGACATCCGAAACGACTCAAGGATGAGATAGAGAAGACCATCAACGAGTTGTTAGCTATGGGGCATATTAGACCTAGCAAGTCACCTTTTGCTTCATCGGTTGTATTGGTGAAGAAGAAGGATGGATCACTTCGGATGTGCATTGACTACAGGCAGCTCAACAAAAGGACAATTAAGAATAGGTACCCTATACCACGCATCGATGAGTTGATTGATGAGTTACACGGTGCTATCTTCTTCACGAAGATTGACTTGAGGTCCGGGTACCACCAGATTCAGATGAGGGAGCAGGATATTGAGAAAACCCCCTTCAGATGTCATTGCGGTCATTTCGAGTTCTTGGTTATGCCCTTCGGTTTAACCAATGCACCTGCCACCTTTCAGGCGACTATGAACAGGGTTTTCAGTTCTCAGTTGAGGAGATTTGTGTTGGTCTTCTTTGACGACATTCTGGTTTATAGCAGGTCATGGGAGGAGCATCTGGCTCACTTAGATGCAGTTTTGGGTATCTTAGCAGATGAGTCTTTCTATGCTAAGGAATCCAAGTGTGAGCTTAGTATGGAGGAGTTGTTATATTTGGGGCACATCATCAGTGCCAAGGGAGTGAGTATGGACCCTGAAAAGGTCTGAGCTATAGTTGAGTGGCCGGTACCTGAGAACCTTACGCAGCTCAGAGGCTTCATCGGGTTGTGTGCTTTCTACAGGAGATTTGTTAGTGGGTTCTCACGTCACGCCGCACCCCTTACTGACTTGACAAAGAAAGGGGCTTTTACTTGGTCACCACAGGCGCAGGAGTGCTTTGACAGGTTCAAGGTGATCATGACTTCATGTCCGGTGCTAGCATTGCCTGACTTTACGAAGTCATTTGATTTATTCTGTGATGCTTCAAGAGAGGGCATTGGTGCCGTTTTGATGCAGGAGCGACATCCTATTGCTTTCGAGAGCAGGAAGCTTAGGGGTCCTGAGAGGTTCTATAGCATTTACGACAAGGAGATGTTAGCCATTATGCATGCTTTG
>VDFB02086536.1:0-45281 GCA_007258455.2 Sequoia sempervirens
GTTTTTTATGACTATAATCTTTGTAGGGTCCACACATGCATTAGAAATTCCTAGAGCCTTAACCAGTTTCAAGGAGCATATGTTCAATCCTACTCCGCCATCTACTAAAACTCTTTTGACCTTGTGCTTATGGATGAAAGTTTTGATATGTAATGCGTCATTATGGTTGGTCTTGGGTGACGAGTGATCTTGATTAGAAAAAGTGACATGATGAGGTGTGGTGATGGTTTTATCGATTATAACCTTATGCATGGGAGAAATGTGAATCAGCTCAAGTATGGAAATCGTGGATTTTTTCTCAAGCTGGTCGATAAGGTTAAAGCCCTGACTCTTAGGTTGCCATTGCTTTGTGGTCGAGGCGGGTTGTGACTGCCTAGGAGATGGACTAGGTATGGTAATCTTAGGTTTCCTAGTAGGAGGTGGACCAGGTATGGTGATCTTGCCACTTTGAGTAGTGGCATTGCATTGGGGTGCTCGTTTGACTATGATGGTGTTGATGTATTCATCGTTAGTTCGGACATTATTTATAGTAGCTCCACTGGAATAGTCATATTTGGCGTGTGTGTAATTGGCTTGATTATTGTTTGTCGTAGGACTTGACGTGGAAGCATTATTAGAACCATGGTCTTGCAATGGGTTCTTATGAATGGTATGGTCAAAATTTGATGGGAATTGTGGCCCACCCAATTTGATTATTCGACTGTTGATAAGGTCTTGCACAATATTTTTGAGTTGTCAATAGGACGATTTCTTATGTCCTTTAGCCCGATGGTAAGCATAGAAGGCATTATCATCCCACCATGATGGTTTAAATTTCCCTGGGTCATACGGTTTTGGTTCTTCAAGTGTGATGAGACCGTTCTGAAGGAATTTCTTGAGGACTTCCTCCATGGGCTCACCCAAGGGAGTGTATGTGCGACCCCTAGGGAATTGTCTTGTCTGACGGTATTGTCCTTGATTTTGACTATTTTGACCATTTTGGTTGTTTGGGGTGGCATTTGTGGGGGGTGTTAGTATCGTCGTTGGATTTTTTTGTGGTTGATCCCCTTTCAGAGCCAGTACAAGACCCATAGTGTTTACAACCTTGGCATCGACAACACCGTCATTGGTAACATGTTTATTTTTGACCCAGTACTTATTTTTGTCAGTGGGAGGATTTGCGTTTGTGTTTGTAGGACCGTATTTTAGCTTTGCCTTTGCAATAAGGGATTTCTCAATCTGGACACCTTTTTCAACTAGGTCCATGAAGGTTGTGCAATAATGCACTTGTAATGCATATTTTAAGGGTCCCAGAAGTGTTTGAACGAACATGTCCACCTTTTCCTTTTCGGGTATGTCTATGTGACAACGACTAGCTAAACTTCTCCATTTTTGGAAGAATGGGATGAACGTTTCACCAGCATCCTCTTGCATGAGATTTCATAAGCTAGTAATAGAGGTGTCCATGTCAATGTTGTATGAGTAGTTTTTTATGAATTTTAGTTTAATTTCATCCCATGTTTGTATATCCTTTTGAGTGGAGAACCATTCAAGAGCAGGACCTGTAAGACTTTTAGAAAAGAGTCTCATCAAGTATGTTGGTTCATATGCGACATCCATACAGTTGGTTGCAAATTCTTGAACATGTTCGATAGGGTTTTTCTTTCCTCTATATTTTGTAAAATTAGGTGACACATATCCCGGAGGAAATGGTGGCATGTATAAGTTCATGTCGAAGGAATATACGGATAAATCGTATGACACTTTTGATTTCTGGCCAGATATTTGTATGTTTTCTATGGTCTTCTCTAGACCCATCATCTTTGCTTGTAAGGCATCGATTATAGGGTCATTTATGGCCCCATACATCGGATTGATTGGTACACCATAGGTCCCCATTTGTTGTGAGTGGATGTTGGTGTGTTGTTGAGGTACATGTTGTTGTGTCATGTATGATGTGTTTTGATTTGTGTGTTGCTGGTATTGCAAGTTTGTATTGAGGGCATGTTGGTGTGTATGAATATGGGATGAGTATGTTGGGATGTGTCCCCCAGCCATTTGGGTCGATATTTGGGGAATATGGCGACCATGAATATTTTGATGTGTGAATGATGCCATAGGTTGTGTGTTTTGATTGCCTTGTCCAAATTGTTGGGTTTGTACAAGGGGAATGGTCGTATTTTTTCCTTGGGAGGTGATGGCATTAGACTGTGTTGACGCGTTAACATTTTGTTGTTGTCCTTGAATAAAGATACGTCATTTATCTCCACCCAAAGGATTATGTGAGATACCAATGAGAGGATATGATGAAAGAGAAGATGTATATGGTACTAGATGTAGTTGTCAATGGGGGGATTTGTATGGCTTGATGATGCCCCCATGGAGTTACCATAGTGGTAAAGAGGATTAGGATAACTTTCCCTCTGAGGGACCCAAGGTGAAATCCATTTAATTGTAGCGATATTGTGGATATTGTAGACATTGTGATGGATTATGTTCCTCCAATGGATGTAGTGTTTATTGAATTGGAGTTGTTAGAGAATGTTGGAGGTAGCACTCATAGTCATTGTGACATTTTTTCAAAGGTAGCATCAAATAGAGTTATGCTTGTGGTGCTTAGAGGTTGACCATTGTTTGACATGTTATGTGTATTGTTGATGTTATTGGCAAGAGATGTCAATCTCAAGGTATCAATGTTGAATCCATGAGGTAATTTAGCGCCTTGACTTAAAATTATAGCCAAATATTTGTCTCTGTCATATAAGACCATTTTTTCTACAAAGTAGGCCGCCTCTGGATCTTGTGTTGCTACCTCTAGGTTTTCCTCAAGTATTTGTCCATATTCATCCTTACATAAGAATGGTTCAAAGGGGTTGTTTGATGAAGATGGTATGGTCATGAGAGGTTGAGCATTCGTGTTGCTAAATGGGTCGTCAAAAGTCCAATTTGGGTCATAAGTGTGATTGGTGACATTGGAATTACAATTGTATCTAAAGTTTGTCATTTGTCTTTTTTTTCTTTGGAGTCTAGTTTCCACCATAAAAGGGAATTGCTCAAATGAAGGTAATGAAAATGATGACTAAATGCAAGGATGATACTACCCTATATTTTTTGTATTTTTGTGACAAAGGATGACAATGTAAGACTTTGTTTTTTTGGATTTTTGATAATGAAGGTTGACAATGTGACAATGTTGTCCAAAGGATGGTTAATGACGACTAGGATGACTAGGTGATGATGACGTTTGCCTAAGGAAATGTAAGATGACAAGGTTGTCAAAGCCAAAATGCCAAATGAGGACCAAGATGATAATGCTGACTAAGGACTTAATATGATTAATGCAAGGTCTAGGTTTAAAGTGAGGACTAAAGATGGACAATGCAAAGTCTAAGTTTGGACAATATTTGGAGAAAGGTTTGTCTAACCACTCTATGCTTGACTTATGTCTCAATTTAGGTTATGAAAAGGACTTGCTAAAGGGACTAAATGACAAGTTGAAAATGACGAGTGAGGCTTCCTAACTAGATTGTTGAGTTGGAGGTTCTCACAAAATGACAATGACCGAAAAGAGGAATAATGACTATGTCCCAAGATACCCTAATTTTGAAAACAATGGCGTTTGCAAAGTGTGGAGATTTGGCCTAATCCAAAGTTTTCCAAGATCAAACCTAAGGAAAAAAATGACGATTATGACGCCTAGGGAATGCAACTAAAATATGGAAATTTTAAAGCTATGGTTAAAGTGCAAGCTAATGAATGCAAATGATGGATGTTTTGAGCAATTTTGATTCTGGTTTTTGACAAAGACTTTTGAAAAAAGATGTTTTGACAGTAGGCTAAGATGTGTGAACTTGAATTCTGGTCTGAAATAGGGTTTACTTTGTTGACAGGAAAATGCGTCATTACAGGCAGCAAATGCGTTGCAGTGATCAAATGTGGCTCTGGGAATGTCAAATGCAGTTAAGTTTTGCAAATATGGCTTTATAGAAGTCAAATGTAGTTCAGTATTTCAGATGTGGCTTTACAGAAGGCAAATGTGTTTTAAGATAGGAAAATGCGGTGTTTGGAGCAACAAATGCAATTTATCAGAGTAGATGTGTTGCGAATTCTGGAAAATGCGGTGCAACAGAGCGATTGCGGTTTAACAGATGCGTCTCAGGATGTAAAAAAGTCAATTTTTTTGATGTTTTGGTTAAAAACCCGAATTGTTGAAAGTTTGACTGTTTTATTTCTAGATGTTCGAGTGTTGTTTTTTTTGTTTAAGTAACCAGCAAACACTTGGCAAGCACGATGTTTTGAAAAGTAAACAAGCGCATAAGAGAACAAGTACGATCCTAGGTTAGGCCAGGACAGTATTCGCTAGACTCCACATGGGTTTCCCCAGCGACATATCAGTAGCATGTGAATCCAGAAGCTTGGTTGAACAGGCTCCCCCTTACAGTGCACTCTCTTCTCAGGCCAACCAAGCTTCCAATCCCCATGAAACTCCCATGGCAGATTGATCATCTCTACTAAAGACTACGAAGACATGGAAGGCTTCACACCGACCGATGTTGTACTAGCAAATAGAAGGTTTTGGGCTTACTACACAAGAGTTTTTAATTCAGGACCCCCATTCGAGTGGCCATACATGGGGCAAGAGATTAATCACCGATTAGGTGGCACTCCAGCCTGAAGAGGTTAAGCTCAACAGGGTTTATGGGAGTACTACTTTGTTCATATGACACATCCGCACTTGTAATCTTAGGTTTTCCCTTAAGATTCACATTTATATACCAGTCGGGGGTAGCTTGGCTTTAGCTTTGTGCCAGTTTGAGTTGCATTGGGGTGTTGAAATCCCTAGGCAGGCCCAATTTTTAGAGGCAATAACCGTTTCTCTTACACCCAGGATCACATGACTACGCAAGGGGAGAGGATACTACGATTATTGCATCAGGGTGACAAAGAAATAAAGTGGGTCTGGCTTTCTGATCACCTAGTTTGCACAGGGTGAGAGCATATTTGCCTACCACTTTCAAACACAGACAATATTGCAAGCATGTTCATTTTATTGCACCAAATGAAATGTTTTCTAATCTAAAAATAACAAGCACAATGTTTAGAATTGAGTCTTCGACACTCGAACCTACAAAATCACACGTTAGGAATCTTTAGAAAAATTCTTGGGCCCACGAAATGTAACCGCCACATGCTACAAACCAAGATTAGTAACATGAAAAACCTATGCTAGAAAAGAAAACCAAAATGCCAAATGGAAAAGAACAAAAAATAGAAAAATTAGAATGCAAAACAAAAAATAACAGAAAACAGAAAAACCAGAATGCAAAAGGAAAAAAAAAGTTACTAGTCAAATGTGTCACAGCAGAGCGAAAGCGTCGCAGTAGAGTGAATGCGTCTCGGTTTGATAGGCAGATGCGACTCGTTTATGTCAAATGCGACGTTACGTACTGCGATTGTGGCACCTCAGAGCGATTGCGTCGTTTTAGCCTTCAAATGCATCGTGACGCATCAGATGCGGCGCGATAAAAATCAAATGCGGATTTTTGTACATGTACCTACAAAAATGATAGAAAACAAAAAAAACGTACGAAACAAAAAAATAGAGCAGTCGGGTTCACTAATGTATCAATGGGTTAATTTCCTAAGGTTAGATTATCAAATATTAAAGCATACAAACCCAAAGAAGTTATCAAGTACAATGAAAACTAAAACAAGAACGAAACGATTATACCTGTCACTCTTTGAAGCTTCCATGATTCACCTTCATAGCACCTTCTAACTTGCTGATTGTTGCCCTCAGATCGAGTGTGTGAGCAATCTTTGACTATGACAATGTCCTAAACAAGCTTTGAAGGATTTGAAATATAAATGTCTATGCCTATGAGAAAATGACTATAATGCCTAAGACTAGAATTGAATATGCCAAAATATCATGAATGTTGCAAAGAAAAATGTAAGTATGAGTGTGAGTCCCCCAAAAATGTGAGCAAAATTGTCATTTTATAGAAAATGCAATTTTGGACGGATGGACGAGATTGAAAGTTGATGGAAGCCTAAAATCTATGGACAAGATTTCATGTGACAATCCCTAATCAAGGTTAGGAAAAATCATTAAATGAGTGGTCGAGATGTTATCTGAGAAGATCGAATCGGCAGTCGAGAATAAATGAGATAATTAGTCAAAAAGATAAAGATTCTGGAAAATCAAGAAGATAAAGACTGCTTGATTTGTGAGATTCGAAAAATCAATAAGATAAGAGTTGAACTAAAAAGCAGATTTGGAAAATCAAGAATCTGCTCAATTGCTTGATTTTTGGAAGAAGACTACCATTTTGAATTAAATTAATTCAAAATATGGATTTTGTGTGATAATAAATAATCAATTTTCAGATTATTTACTAAAATGAACTGACAGTCAAGAATGTGAGATCATTTTAAATAATTAATTAATTTAAAATGAGAGAAATGTTAATTTGGCAATTAACAATTAAAGATAATTATTTAATTTAGAGGATATGATTAATAATTAAATAAATTAATAAACTCATTTAATCATGAGAATTAGTGACATATTAAATAAATAAATAAAATTTATTTATTTAATAATTAGGAAGAATAAATGAACAAAGGTAATTAAATAAATTAATAAATCTATTTAATTGTAAGAAGATAATAGACCCTTAGTGATGTATTGAATAACAATTTTGTCGATATTGGCATGGTGTGATGGTTTATTGGTGGCATTGTTGTTCTTGCCACCATAAGTTCAAACCCCATTGGGGTGTGTTATTGCTGAATGGTTGCATCCCGGGTTCATAGCCCTACCAAGCCACACCTTAAATATAAAAATAAAAATAAATAAAATTTTATTTCATTTTAATAACTATGAAGAATAAAGATATGAATTAATTAAATAATTATAAATTATTTTAATTAATAGTCGAATGGGACCAAGGACAATTAAATGTCATAATTATGCTAGGACGAAGTGGTAAAATAGAGCTATGTGCCCAGGTCATTTTTATGTGTCTATAGTGCCCACCTCTAAGAGATCATTTCAATTTAAAGGGCATGTGCACCATGATGGGGCACAAAAAAGTGGCCAAATGTCCAAAAATATAAAAACACGTTCACATTTTGAAAAAATTCAAATAATGCGATCATGGTATGGCTCAAAAAAATTGAGCCATTACACGAGTATGTTATTTGAATAAAAAATGCACACACATTTTCATAGATACAAAATGTGCACAATTTTTCATAGAAACAAAACGTGCACGCATTTTAATGATTTTTTTTAGAATAGCTTGATATATTAATCAACAAAAAAGAGTTACAAAATTTCATGCATTATGAACATCATTCCCTCCCCAAATACAAAGGTTCGCTCAAGCTGAGAGACACTAAGGAGATCCCCATTGTTGTTGATGAATTAGATCCAAAGTTAGAGAAGTATCTCTTCTCAATCCCTTCCCTATATAATTGCAGGGCCTTCGTAGCCACACCTTTCCTATTCACAATAGTAGCATCAAAGATGCCCGTAATAGAACCACTGATCAAGAATATAGGGGTTGCATCCATCTCATATTTGACCATATTGACAACGTTATGAGCAACCAGGTGATGGACATAGGATGACCCCACAGTTAAGCTCCCCATCACCTGGATCACATTTTCAGTGAACCAAAGCAAAACAATACTGTCGTGAGTATGCTCATCCGCCAAGTAGGAACTACCGACAATTTTTATAATCACTTCCTGAGTACCCTCCTCTTTGATCTAGAAGAGCCTTTTGATTTGATCATCTATAATCTCCTCCTACAATGCATCCTCCCCTTCTTGCTCATCTTCTTTCTCATCTTCTTTCGTGGCCTTTTGACGAGTGCAGGCACATTCAACTCCAAACACAATATGGCTTGCCATGGTACGAACACTTCACATAACACAATAAATAGAGGTTTTCGTTAGATAAAAATACTGATAAAAACAAGGAACACACAAATAAAGTTGGTGTAATAGAGAGATGCCTAAAATACAAAAGGAAAATGGTAATGGTGTAATACAGAGTAAATGAAATTGAACTTCAAACTAATAAAGTAGTGAACCAAGTGGATAAAGAAGCAACAAATTGAGTGGATAAAAAAGCAACGAACTGAGTGGTGTAATGGCGAGCACACTTCATAGGGGCCACAATAAACGATTTGACCTGGTGTGATCCCACAATACTAACCTTTACAATTTTTGGCCAAACTGGACACTGAATTGATTTTTTCTAACTAAATTTTCACATTCAAGCACCTATAGCAACTAAACCGTCAGGAATTTGAAGATGATGCAAACTAGTGATTTGTGACATTTTGTATGTAGATTCTAAATATATTTTTTCCAAAAAATTTGGAATCAGATTGCACTTCTTTTTCCATCTCCTTCGAAAACTATTTTTTTCAATAAACACCATTTTTAAGGAGTGATGCTCACCATATACAACATAACTCTTTTTCCATGAAGGATAAAATTCTATTTTTTTCAAATTTAGATTTGTAACTATGATATCTAGCGCTTTCATTTGATTTCATAGTTTTTGATTGAATATTTTTTCCTTAATCAAGTTTTGAAGTCAAACCAATTACAATTCAGACATAGGTGGACTAAATACAACATAACTTTTTTTGTATGTATCAAAATTTAATTTTTCTTTTTGGATCAAGGACTTAAATATCTAGTGGATTGATATTTTTCAAAATCAAAATTGATAATCTGTTATTTTTCCATGTGTAGAACAAAAAGCTTGATTTTTGGTGAAAACCTACATTCACAAAAAATAAAATAAATATTGATAATAATTAAATTAAATTCATTAAAACTATACTTTTGGGAAGCTATAATAAGGACAACATACTTACAAAAAATAAATTTTAAATGAATTCATCTAATCCCCCAAAAAGGTAACCAGTGCTTTTTGCTTTTTATTTAGCATTTTGATAGGGTGTAAAGAGACTCTCAACATAAACAAGTTTTAAAAACTAGTGGGGTTCTATCCAAGGGTTTGATCTAATGTGGTTCGAAGGAAACCATATTCAATTGGAATCCCTTAAATGGAACATTTCAAGGCTTAAATCATTATATTTTCTAAAAATGTGGTTTCAACAAAAATCAGGATCTCCCAGAAATTGTAAATCAGTATTGTGGGATCACCCTTGTCGACTATGGCTTCCATACCTTCAAGCGGTTGTAAAATAGAGTTTAACAATGCATCCACCGAGGCCTTTATTGTTGTGGTCACGTTTATGCACAGAGGATATAGCGAGTGGTATGCAGATTTAATCAAATCCCAAAGAGGACTTAATGTAGGCATATTGCAAAACTTTGAGTGCACAATAGTACAATATTGCAAAGCTTCCATGTTTGAGTAGTCAAAATTTTGTAAATAAAAATTTGAATTGTTACATCTGAAAATCTTAGGGCTATCTAATGCAATTGATGAATGTAAAACCTATTACATCTAAGCATTTAATGCAAACTTGATCATCGCATCCATATCTGTGTTGGATTCTGCCAAATCGAAGACATTAACCCATATATCTATATTGTACAGATTCGGCCAAGCCGAGGTCACATCAGATATCTATGTTTCTCTCCACCCCAGTGTTTCTCTCCTCACACAGGCTAGCAATTTTAACTTCACAAAACACATACGTGTTTTTAACTTCACAAAACACATACATGTTTTTAACTTAACAAACATGTATGTGTTTTATTTAGTTTTAAGTTTTCACAATGCATTTACCTTTACAAAACATGTATGTGCTTTTAACTTAACAAAATGTGTACGTGTTTTATTTAGTTTTGAGTTTCAATGATGCATTTACCATTACAATACATGTTCATGTTTTTAACTTAACAAAACATGTACGTGTTTTATTTAGTTTTGAGTTTTAATGATTCATTTACCATTACAATACATGTACGTGCTTTTAACTTAATAGAATGTGTATGTTTTTTCCTTAGTTTTGGCCAATAGGTTAAACCCTTGACCATATGTACTCAACCCTATACCCTATACCCTCAAACCTAAACCTTATAACTCAATCTTATACTCTCAATCTTAAACCATATACTCGACCCTAAACCCTATCCCTCAACCCTAGAACCTAAAGCCTATTAGATGAACCCTCGACCCTACACACTCCTAAATGATATACCCTAAACCCTATACACTATCATATATCCTATATTCTAAACCTTATACTCAATGCTAGGTCATAAAACCTATACGTGCTCTAGACCCTAAACATTATACGTTCAACCCTTAAGGTTCCTATACCCTCAAACCCAAACCTTATAACTCAATCTTATACTCTCAACCCTAAACCATATACTCAACCCTATACCCTATACCCTCAACCCTAAACCTTAAACCCGATACCCTCAACCCTAAACCCTATCCCCCAACCCTAAGCCTTAAATCCTATAGGCTAAACCCTCAACCCTATACCATATACCCTCTTGACCCTAAACCCTATCCCTCAACATTAGACCCTAAGGCCTATATAATAAACCCTCAACCTTATACAATCGACCCTATATCTTATACCATCAACCCTCAACCCTAGGCCCTAAAGCTTATTGGATGAACCCTCGACCCTATACACTCCTAAACAATATACTTTAAACCCTATACACTATCATGTACCCTATACTCTAGACCCTACAATCAACCCTAGGTCATAAAACCTATACACTCTAGACCCTAAACCTTATACCTTCAATCCTCAAGGTTCATATACCATCAAACCTAAACCTTATAACTCGATCTTATACTCTCAACCCTAAACCATATACTCGACCCTATACCCTATACCCTCAACTCTAAACCCTATACCCTCAACCCTAAACCCTAAACCCTATCCCTCTACCCTGGGCCTTAAAGCCTATAGGTTATACCTCAATCATATACCATATACCCTCCTGACCCTAAACCCCTATCCCTCAAACTTAGACCCTAAGGCCTATATAATAAACCATCAACCATATATAGTTAACCCTATAACTTATACCCTCAACCCTAAACCCTATCCCTCAATCCTAGGCCCTAAAGCCTATTGGATGAACCCTTGACCCTATACACTCCTAAATGATATACCCTAAACCCTATACACTATATCATATAACCTATACTTTAAACCCTACACTCAACCCTAGGTCGTAAAACATATACACTCTAGACCCTAAAACTTATAATACCTCTCAAACCCTCAAGGTTCCTATACCCTCAACTCTAAAATATTATAACTCAATCCTATATTGTCAACCCTAAACCATATAATTAACACTATAAACCTCTCAACTCCTACACCTTATACCCTTAACTCTAAACCCTATACTCCTCAACCTATCTCAACGCTTGTGGGCTCGAGGCTTTAAAGCTTATAGGCTAAACCTCAACTCCTATACCATATACTCCTCTTGACCTCTAAAACCCATCTGCAACCTTAGACCCTAAGGCCTATATAATAAACTCTCAACCATATGTGTAATCAACCATATCTACACACCTCAAACCTCTCAACCCTAAAACCCATCCCTCAACCCTAGGCCCTAAATCCTATTGATGAGCTCCCTCTAATTTACACACACCCTCTAAAATGATATACCCTAAACCTATACACTATATCATATGGTGAAAGTAAAATAAAAGTTGTCACATTCTTCACACACCTAACTTATCAAGATAAGTGAATTTAAGCATTTGTAACTAAAAATAATTTTGGGAAAACATATGATCTTGTAAGATTCATTCTAGCTAAGTTAGATATGTCCACAACTTTTCCAACTAACATTGTTGGCTAAATGCATATGTAGCACCACTTTGAGGCCAATCTACTAAAAAAATGGATTTATTTGAAAAACATGTTTCAACAACTTCTACCATGTAAATAATATTTTTTTTAAATATAAAAAACAATCTTTGTAGATCCATAAGTGTAGTTTTCAAATATATATAGATATATATATATATATATATATATATATATATATATATATATATATATATATATATATATATATATAATTTTTCTTTTTAGTTATACTAAAAGTAGGTTATTAGCACAAAATATTAGGTTGATTACCATGTCAAGGAAAAATAGTAAAACTTATTAAAAAATTAAAAAATATGATGCACTAGATAAAATAATCTGATCAAGATGGTATAATTTTTTTCTAGTTTAGATAAATAGATAATATGAAAGTTGGCATTTAATGGAGACAGTTATGTTTTAATATGTGCATATTTTAATATTTATTTAAAAATGTATATTTATCAAAATTGGGAAAAAAAATATCCATGCATTAAATTTTCAAGTTATAAATATGCACAAAAAAATGAAAGAAAAAAAATAAAAATACAATATAAAGATTGATGTCTCATGTAACTTCATTTTTCAGCAACTAAATTATAGTGTTAATTTATTAAAAAACTATATTCAAATTAATTTTTATTTATTTTTTAAATACAATCATAAAATATAATATAAAATAAATATTTTATTAGTTTACATCATTTCAAAATTTAGAACATATATGTCACTTTTTAGTGATTCAAGTTTTAAAGTTGGATCAGTGTTGTTCGTTTCCTTTAAAAAGTGTGGCATAGCTTTTATACTTTTACCCATATACCCTATACTCTAAACCCTACAGTCAGCCCTAGGTCGTAAAAACTATACACTCTTGACCCTACACCTTATACCTTCAACCCTCAAGGTTCCTATACCCTCAAACCTAAACCTTATAACTCAATCTTATGCTCTCAACCTTAAACCATATACTCAACCCTAAACACTATCCCTCAACCCTCGGCCTTAAAGCCCATACACTAAACCTCAACCTTATACTATATACCCTCTTGACCCTAAACCCTATCCCTCAACCTTAGACCCTAAGGCCTATATATTAAACCCTCAACCATATACAGTCAACCCTATACCCTATGCCCTCAACCCTATCCCTCAACCCTAGGCCCTAAATCCTATTGGATGAACCCTCGACCTATACACTCCTAAATGATATACCCTAAACCATGTACACTATATCATATACCCTATTCTCTAAACCCTACACTCATCCCTAGGTCATAAAACCTATACACCCTAGACCCTAAACCTATACCTTCAACCGTCAAGGTTCTTATACCCTAAAACCTAAACCTTATAACTCAATATTATGCTCTCAACCCTAAACCATATACTCAACCCTATACCCTATACCCTATACCCTATACCCTACCCTCAACCCTAAACCCTATACCCTATACCCTATCCCTCAACCCTAGGCCTTAAAGCCTATAGGCTAAACCCTTAACCTTCTACCATATACCCTCTTGACCCTAAACCCTATCCCTCAACCTTAGACCCTAAGGCCTATATACTAAACCATCAACCATATGCAGTCAACCCAATACCCTAAACCCTATCCCTCAATCCTAAGCCCTAAAGCCTATTGGATGATCCCTCGACCCTATACACTTATAAACAATATACCCTAAACCTTATACACTATATCATATACCCTATACTCTAAACCCTACACTTAGCCCGAGGTCGTAAAACCTATACACTTTAGACCCTAAACCTTATGCCTTCAACCAGGTCAAGGTTCCTATACCCTCAAACCTAAACCTTATAACTCAATCTTATACTCGCAACCCTAAACCATATACTCAACCCTATACCCTATACCCTATACCCTATACCCTCAACCCTAAACCCTATCCCAACACCCTATGCCTTAAAGCCTATAGGCTAAACCATATACCCTCTTGACCCTAAACCATATCCCTCAACTTTAGACCCTAAGGCCTATATAATAAACCTTCAACCATATACAGTCAACCCTCAACCCTCAACCCTAGGCCCTATATCGCCAATTGTAAACCCTACACCCTACAATCTAAACCCTAATACATAAACCTTATACCCTATATGTTAAACCCTAAAACCCAACATAGAGAATTTAGCATGTTGAAATCTACATATAATTAAATTTAATCCTTAAACCCTCAACTCGCAACTCTCCATCATAAACCATCAACCCTAAATCCCTAAACCATAGGCCCAACACTCTAAATAATGAATAATTTAGAGAGATTTAAGATAGAGAGATGTGAGATAGAGAGAAGAGAGATTTACATAGGGAGGGAGGGAGAGGTGAGACAGAACAATAGAGATGGGGAGGAGAGTAGAGAGGAGGAGATGCGAGACTTAAACTTACTCTATACCCATTTAATCTAAAACCCTACAAAGATAGTGGAGAGAGAGAGGTAGATCTAGAGGAGAGAGAGAAGTGAGATAGAGAACAACAGAGATGGGGAGGAGAGTGGAGAGGGGGAGATGTGAGACTTAACCCTAAACTAGATATACGCATTTAACCCTAGAAACCCTATACCCTATACTATCAATTCCCTAAACCTTATCCTTCAACCTTAGGAACTAAAGCCAAATACACCTAATCCCATCCCATCCCTTCTTTTTGGTCACCATCATTTTTATCTTTCCTAATCAAGGATTGTATGTGCACATTCATTCTCTATTTTTACCATATGTCCCTACACTCAATGTATTAAGATGGTCACCTAGTCTTCATCTCCATCCAACTCATCTCATCATTGCATTTTCGTCTTAAGTCTTTAGATTTATATTATTGTAAGCATCTTCTCATCATTGTATTTTCATCTTAAGTGTTTAGAATTGTTATTCTAAGCATCTTATCATCATTGTGCTTTCGTCTGAAGTGTTTACATTTGAACTATTTGTAGCATCTTATCATCATTGCATTTTTATCTAAAGTGTTTAGATTTGTTATTCTAAGCATCTTATCATCATTTCATGTTTTCATCTTAAGTGTTTAGATTTGTTATTCTAAGCATTTTATCATCATTTCATGTTTTCATCTTAAGTGTTTAGATTTGTTATTCTAAGCATCTTATCATCTTATGTGTTTATTACATTTCATATCGACAACATATATATACATTCTTCATTAGATACATTCTAGATTCATTTTAAACCGGATGCATATATCTACATTAACATTCACCTACATATGTCATAAATCACATACACCAATACAAACATCATTATTAGTACATTGATATCATAATCATCATTAAAACATATGCCATTCTTGATCATCATATAGTTGATCTCCTCGGCCTCATTGATCTAGTTGATCTCCTTGACCTCCTTGATCTAGTTAATCTAGATGTCAAGTGATCTATATAGCTTTACAAAACATGTACATACTTTTAACTTAACAAAACATGTATATGTTTTGCTACTATTTGGGCTTACAATGGATTTAACTTACCAAAACCCTATGCACTTAACCCTAACACCTATACACTTAACCCTAAACTATATACCCATAACCCTAAGCTCTATACCCACAACCCTAAACCCTAGATACCCTATACAATCAACCCTATCCCTCAATCCTAAACCATATAGAGAGAGAGAGAGGTTAGATAGAGAGAGGTAGTTCTAGATGACTATTTAGTCTACACCCTACACCCTATATTGTTAGTCCCTTAAACCTTATCCCTCAACCCTAGGAACTAAATCCAATAGGTTAAACCCTTAACCATATACTCAACCCTATACCCTTAACCCTAAAACCTATACCCTCAATCCTAAACCCTATCTCTCAACCCTAGGCCTTAAAGCCTATAGGCTAAACCCCCAATCCTCAACCCTATACCATATACAAGCTCATGACCCTAAACTCTATCCCTCTTGACCTTGAACCCTAAGACCTATATAATTTAAACCCTCAACCATATATGTACTTGACCCTAAACCCTATATCATATACCCTCAACCCTAAACCATATCCCTTAACCCTAGGCCCTAAGCCAAGGGGATGAACCCTCGACCCTATACACTCAATCCTAAATGATATACCCTCAACCCTATACACTATATATCATATACTACCCTCAACTCTAAACCCTACACTCAGCCCTAGGTCATAAAACCTATACACTCTACGCTAAGCCTTATACTTTCAACCCTCAAGATTCCTATACCCTCAAACCTAAACCTTATAACTCCTAGATTGCAAAAATGAAAGCTAATTGAACGCACACTTATAATGCTTATAATAACTGATTACTATCTTGTTTGATTTATGATTTAATGTTTGCAATATATATTAAATTGAAGTGAGAAAGTAACAATAGATTTTAGATAACAATAGTGGTACTTAAATGTGAAATTGAGATTGTGTTTATCTGCCTTTGCATACATAAATATATAATTTCCCAATCTTAAATTTTAAATATATATATTGTAATGCTGACTATACTAATTTCCTCTAAAATAAGATACTCCATGATTTTAGTTTTATCCCCTCTTCAATAATTTCATCTTCTTTACATGATTCATGAACCAACAATTTATTTATTTTCTTTATTTGTTTACCTATAATTTTACAAAAACATGTACGTGTTTTGACCTGCACAAAACACATGTATTTTGGCTTGACAAAAACATGTACACGTTTTGTCTTGCACAAAACATGTACGTGTTTTTTCTTACACAAAACATGTATGTGCTTTTTCTTGCACAAAACATGTACATGCTTTGTCTTGCACAAAACACGTACGCGCTTTGTCTTGTACTTAGGCTTGGATGACAAGCCTTAGGCTTGGATGGTTCATTTGCCTTATTTTCACATGATTTTCTCATCCATTCCCATTTTTCAGCTTGCTCATCATCAGGTTTACACATTATAAATCAAATCTTAGTAAAATTACCACCATAATTCACACGTCTTCTATGCTTTGTAACCATATAATTTTTTAGAATTGAACTAAATTAACATGTTTATTTTTAATTTCTTTCGCTAATGTTTCCATAGTTATCAGAGACATATATACTGACTTTTTTAATAACTTTTGACCTACTTGTCCAAATTGGAAAAAAAATATATAATATTGTTCTACACTTCATTCTTTAGACATTGGGAAAAAAAATGCACTTTCGATTATCTTGGTGCAAGTTATGTGACACACATGCTTGGTGATGCAATTTTTAGGATGCATCTACTTTGAAAAATCTAAAAAATAAAAGTACTCAATAAAAAATTACAAAAAAATATACTTCTAGTACTCACTCTTAACTATATTTCTACCAATGGGTTTTTGAAAATGCTAAATGCAATTTAAAAAAGTGTCTTGGGCGTACGCCAGACACTATGTTATGTTTTTATGAAAAAATAGGAACACTTTTGCGTGTGTGAAGCATTTGATCCTCTTAATCTTATTCATTTTTGAAAAACTTTAGTAGTTTAGAAACTAGATTTAGAGTACTACAATTCTCTCTTTTGGTATCTTCAAATTTTGAGTGCATGAATCTCAAATTACTCCTCCAAGTTCAAATTTAGCTAATTTTAGAAGAAAAAAAAGTGGCCACTTTTGACCCCCTTTTTGTGCACCAACTTGGTGCACTTACCCTAAACTTTGATGGCGCAACTTGAGGCAATTTAGGCAAATCAAGAGCTAGTATAAAAAGTTGTAGGAAGGGACAAACAACAAAGCATAATTACAAGCACTCTTTGCCAAGCTACAACTTTGTAGGCTAAAAAAGATCACCAATGTAGATATAGGAGACTCATTGATTAGTATAAATGCAATTTGCAAAAGGAAGATAGCAAATTGGAAACTTAAAAAAAAATAGATATTATCTTGTTGATCATTGACAACATGGCCAATATATCTATTCAACATTGCTATAGGGAAGCTAATTGTGAAGTGAATCAATTGGAAAACCATGCATGTGTTCAAATTGAAGAGAAGATGATTTTAAACAACTAAAATAGTTGGAACAATCTTGATTTACGATCAAATCAAAACTAATGAATGGGGCACCAAGTATTGAAAAGACTAGCCAATGTACAGAGAATGTGATAATTTTGTTCACAGGCTATCATTAAGGGATGGTGCAACCCATATATTGTGTGAGTATCTACTTTTATATGATCTCAAAGCTACCTCTCTTTGAATCATCACGAGCTTGATCTATCCGCATTAGAACTAATAGCGGGGTAAATGCATGGAAATGGGGGACAAAAAGGGGGTCTTAGGGTTTTGATCTCCTTTCTTAAGGATTGATCTCTTTGTAATTATTCACTTCTCGGGTAATGCATTTTTGCTTCATGTTTGCAGAGCACCATTCTTGTGTCTCTTGATCTCCTTTGGTGACAAGTTATTTGCTTGTAGGTGTTCATTGGGATCTGTGAAGTTGGATTTTCAACTTTTACATGGTATCAAAGCCCCAGATCTGCAAGCTTCTTATTTCTTTTTTTGTGAGATCTTGCCTTGAAGAAATTTTTTAGTGCATCCAGGGTAAAATTAGACCACTCCATTGAATCCAAAGCTTCTGGAATAGTCAAGATTGACCTTTGTTTTGTCAAAATTGGCTTTCATTTGTTAGATTTGTGACGATTTGAACAAAGGGATTTTTTGCTAGATCCAGGGGGTGCTTGATTTTTTAGAAAATTTTGAACCCAAATGGACCTCACCATTGCACTCAGAAGGCCCAAAAACTCCTATTTCCATATATAATTTGTCAATTTTGGAGCAGGTCACCCTGGGGCAAAAAAAAAATACCTAGTAGGGGTCGTACGTCTCCTACACGCATCTCGAGGTAAAAAATTCATCAAATATATATATATATTCTGCAAAAAAAACTCACAGTTTTTAATTGTAAAGAATATATATATATATATTTAAAGCTTTAATTTTTTATTTTTTTTAAATTGTTTTTAAAACAAATCAAAAAGGAGAAGAGAGGGGTTCAGACTTATGCAATGGTAATCACAGAGTGTACCCCCATTTTTGATATTTTTTCAATTTTTTATTTTTATTTTTTCTAAATGAAAAAAAATACAATGTAAATTTTTTTATTTTTTTATTTTTAAACATTTTTTTTCAAATAAGTCAAATTGCACAAATGTGGTGACGGCCATTTGGCCGTCAATTTTAATGTCATATTTTTTTTGCAACAGTCACACATGGCCATCAAATTTAATGCAACAGACTATGTTTTTTGCCCTTTGAGAGTTGTTTTCTTCCGAAGGCCATAACTTTTGCCCACAATGTCTAAATTGGGCAATCGAGATATCGTCAGAAAGGGGACTCGGAGTACTTTCCAGTGGTGCAGGTATTTTTTAGAGATTTTTTCTCGAGAACCTGTTATTTCCAATCAAAGTCAGATCTTATTTTCTAGAGTTTCCTTCGGTGTTTTTGGCATAACTTTTACATACAATGTTGAAAATGGGCAAATGAGATATCGTCGGAATGCTTGTTTTGAGCTCTTTGCAGTGGTGTAGGTGGTTTCTAGATTTGGTTTTTGGTTTTTTCTAGAAATCCTTCTTCTCACCTGTTGTCCTTTTTGAACCTTATGGGCTCACATTGCATGTATTTATCATCTGTAAACGCGCAGAAATAAAGTGTCTTTGTATTGCACATGTAGTTTGGGATTCTTGCACATGACTTTGTGCCTTATTGTACTCACACTATGATATAAAGTGCCATGGGGGTTGATGTTTGTTTTTTTTGTCTTCATACCTTTCTCATGCGTGTGTGATTTTTGTTTTCACATTCTTTATATCTACTTGTACTTTCATGTTTGCACCTTCAGATGTTCTTGGTTCCTCTTCATGCACTATATTTTGGCATTCAGTTTCAATGTACCTGTCATACCTCTTCCTTATCAGCATTATGGGGGGGTTTCTACTGTTGTTGCTAATGCTTCCTTGGTTTTGAGTTGGAGTGAGCTATGTATACAATATTTGTTCCTATGTACTAGGTGGATGCAGCAGCTGGTTACCCATGTATTTTGGTGAGATGGAGCACATACCAGATGGACAAGAGACACAAGAATGGTGCTCTGCAAACATGAAGCAAAAATGCATTACCCAATAAGTGAATAATTACAAAGAGATCAATCCTTAAGAAAGGAGATCAAAACCCTAAAGTGAGAACCTTAGGAAGAAGATTAAATTAGCATGTGACAAGTGTCAAGATCATAATGAATGAGACGACATGACTAATTTAATAATGCAAATTTGAAGATATAATAAGAAGAATTATAGTAGATTGAATCTAGTTTCTAAATTACTAAAAATTATCAAAAATGGTTTAGGTTGAGGGGGTGAAATATTGATTGCACACAAAAATGTTCCTATGTTTATTAGTAAAATATAACATAGTGCTTGGTGTGCACTCCCTTTTTTTGTTATATAAATTATTTTTAAAACCCATTTGGCATAAATATAGCTAAGAGTGTATGCTACAAGTTGTGTATTTTTTAATTTTTAATTTTTTGTAGTTTTTCAAAGTTGATGCATTCTAAAAATTACATCACTAAATGTGTCACATAACTTGCACAAAACTAATCCAAATGTAAGCTTTTTTTAATGTGTATAAAATGAAACATAAAACAATCCTATATGATTTTTTTTCAAAATTAGATAATGTTAGAATTGTGAA
Source organism: Sequoia sempervirens (assembly GCA_007258455.2). NCBI lineage: Eukaryota > Viridiplantae > Streptophyta > Pinopsida > Cupressales > Cupressaceae > Sequoia > Sequoia sempervirens. The sequence continues at coordinate 20,528 of VDFB02086536.1, forward strand.
TAAACACAAGACATAGGATCAAACAACGAACAAAAACACCTTCCACGTAAGAGAGCTGCAAACAATAATCTGCTATATCATCAACAAGAAAAACTTACAAAATGAACCTCAAGAATCTTTGAGAAACTTATTAAGATAATATAATGATAAAGGGATTAGATCATGACAAGTGTCAGCATCTTGTTTAATGAGATAGACTAATCTAATAATAACTCACTTCAGCTAACAAAAAAACATTTAGTTAACAGAAAAAAATACTCCTAAGTTTAGCTTAAGTGCATGAAATGAATTAGACTAATAATCAATTAAAGATTAATTAATTATTAGATAATGCATGATTACTCTAACACCCCCCTTAAGATGAACTTAGGGAGTAACTAAAAACCCTAAAAAAAGAATGCATGATGGATCTCAACAAACAAGGTCTGATGAGGTACCTATGTACAAACAATCTAATCTCTCACAACGGGAGAAAAAAAGAAAACCACTTGAGAAAAACTCCTCTCCAAAAGAGAGAAAGGCGAATGAAGGACTAAAAAGCTTCCAAAACAATGTAAAGGACTAAGAAGCATCCAACCAAAACAATGTCCCAAAAAAGAGGAACATGAAGAACATTGCACAAGCATAAAGAAGTTGTAGACTATTGTCGAATGATGACTGATATAGTGTTGAAATGAAGAACCTCCTCTGAAACAGATGATGATCAAGAAGACAAGAATGTGAATGAGTGCCCCCAACAACACTACTTGAATTAGATGGAAAATAAAGGAAAACATCTGGAACTTGAAGATACAAATGGCACAAGTACCAATAGTCTAAATAACATTGATCAAATGAAAATGGAAGGTCTCCCCCAAAAATAGGAATTCAATAATTTCCATATGGTAAATGTTCCATCACCAAAATGCACGGGTAACCAACTGTTGCATCCGCCTAGTACATAGGAATAAGGACTAGATACATAGATCACTCCAAAAATGAAACCAAGGAAGCATTAGCACTAACAGCAAAAAAATCCCCATAATGTGGAAAGACAGAGCCAAGACAGGTACATTGAAACTGTGTCACCAAGAAGTGCACATAGGAGAAAAAATAATATTTGAATGTGCACATGAAAGTACTTGCAAATAAAAGGGTGTGCAAACCAAGACACACATGCATGAGGCATGAATCATTGAGATTTGATGATGTCATGGAAGGAACACTCACTTAACAAAGGTGTGATGGCAAAACAAAGGCACTCACAACCCACCCATGACACTTTATATCATAGTGCGAGTACAAAAGGCACAACAAGATGTGTGAAATTCCCAAAAAGTATACACCAGAATGGCATTTTATCTCAGTGTGTCTATAAAAGAGAAATTACATGCAAAAGATGCTCAAAATGCCCAAATAGGACATGTAGAGAAGCCTAAAACAAGTCATCTCATGCAAATAGGAAGTTTCCAAGAGCTAAAATGTCCAAGTAATTCACCAGAATGTAAAAATACAAAAAAATAGAATAAAATGTACCTGGAGAAAAATCTGGAAAAAGTGCATGAATGGTTGTGAAGAGCTTTGATATCATATTAGAATTGTGAATAAGCACGAGACGTGGGATCAAACAATGAACAAAAACACCTTTCATGCAAGAGAGTTGCAAGCAATAGTCATTTATATCATCAATAAGAAAAACTTACAAAATGAACCTTAAGAATCTTCAAGGAGATTGTTAAGATAATATAGTGAGGGTTGAGTGCTTTATAGGAGCAACCCTAAATGATAAAGGGATTAGATCATGACAAAATTCAACATCCTGTGTAATGAGACAAAATGATCTAATAGTAGCTCACTTCAGTTAACATGAAAACACTTAGTTAACAAAAAAAAACACTCTTAAATTTAGCTTTAGTGCATGAAATGAATTAGACTAATAATCAATTAAAGATTAATTAATTATTAGCTAATGTATGATTACTCTAACAAATAAGTGAGTCAAAAGTTATAAATAAAAATCAATACATATGTATTAGAGAAATATGAACTCTTGAAAGAAAAAAATAATAATACCTTAACTTTTCCATAATATATTTTGGTGGTGATTTCATGAAGTTAAATTATGAAATAGGTAACCCTGATAAGACTAAAGTTAAAATTTATTGTTTACGTTGAAAACACGAAATGAATAGCCAAAAGAGATGTCTAGCCCTTAATCTTGGAAATCCAAGCCTAAATAGGTAGGATCATTAAACAAATTAATTCAAATAATAAAAAAATGCGTGTGTTTAGTTTTACAAAAATTCAATGCAAAACATAATGCATGCATGTTATAATGTGTACTTGTTATGACTTGAATCTAACCCAAGACATAATGCACTCGCATTTGTAAAAAATCTCAAGGTTAGTCATTTTTTGTCCCCAATTTCCATGCATTTATCCAACATTAAATGGATAAGATCTTAGCAATTTTACCTAAAGATATTTGGGACATTGAGAAGAATAAGAATCCAAGAGTCAGCATAATTGGAGGTGTGTTCAATATTACTGCAATGCAAACTAATAAGGATTTGAAGGAAGCATCTGACCTCTACAAAAGAGGACTAACCAAAGCACAAAATGGAGGATTTCAACAGTTTCCTAGAATAGTATTCGTCCTTCTTTTGACAATTGCAAAAGTAGCGACTCAACAAGCTAGCTAATGGTTTACAATTTTTCTTATAGGGTGGATACGAATATGAGAAAATCTATGATTTTGGAACCCCCAACCTCTTCATGAGGATATGTAAACTTTTTTCTATTCTAATATACGGGTGTTGCCCCCATAACAACATCTATAAAAATTAGAAAAAAAATATATCATTTCAAAACAATTATATAATGTTTGGTTATATTATTTTTTAAATCAAACTAAAAGATATAAGAAAAACATAGAATAGTAAAAAATATTAAGGGAAAATGATTCTACAACTGTTAGAGGTTGTCAAACTTGAATTCCTCGAATTATTTCTAGGCAAAGGTCCAATGGGAAGGGGCAATTCCTCAATTGTAGTATTGTGATTCATCCTCCTTGCTCTAGAGCGAGGGGGTCTCTAGAGAGTCCTTGTTAAGTGAGGTTCCTTGTTCAATAGCATTGTCAATAAATTTGGTTAATGGCTCTAGATATGATCCTATGGATATGAATAATTATAGAAAGCGACTCTTTGAAGTCCTTTGGCTTGAAACCACTAGGATTTGATGTTTTGTGTCCCTTTCCTCAACTACATGGTTTTGATCATTTTAGTTAATTGGATGCTTACTTTGTGCTAATGGTTTTGATCTTTACTTTTGTGGGGCAACCCTATCAATTTCTAGTTCTTGTGCTACTATTTTTTGTTATATTTTTCAATAGCTTGTGGAGCTTTAGTGCTATATATTAATTAATCTATGTTAAAAAGTTTGGGACTTTTCAAAAACCCATATTTATCTAATAATAATAAAAATATATTTGCTCATATAAAAAAAAAATTGAAGGAAAAGTTAAAATAAATAATTTGTTTTTATTTCACTCTTTGAAAACTTGTACATGATTTGTTATGATTCATTGCATTACTATTGAAAAATAAAATAGTTATTCCACAATAGATAAAGTAAATCCAAAATAAAATATTTTTTAAATTAAAATAAAAATAAATATATCTATATATTTTGTGATCTTTTTTTTTGGATAACTCAGAGGTATCCCCAACCCTCACGTCTAGCGCTTGGATTTGCAGCTCCGCCCAACAAGCTCCACCACCCTTGCCCTGGTCTTACTTATTGCCAAGTTTTGGGGGGCAAAGGAGGTGAGTGGAGGCGAGACTAGTCCTCTTGGGGCACAGACCGCACCCGACACAACACGTAGCATATATATTTTGTAATCTTTTAATATATTTATGTCTTCATGAACGTATGTAATAATTTAGTTATATATTTAAAAATATTCATATAAATATTGTAAGAGAATTCAAATGGTGAAATAATATATAATAATGTATATATTCCAAAATTTTGTTGTAGGTGTGTCATTTACTTCTAGGTTTAATGTCTCAACTTTTGGTGGTGTATTACCTATTGTTGGTGATGTGCATGCTACTACTACAACCTTTCTTGGCACCGCCCCCCCTACTACAATGCTCACACCCGAAGTTTGTTCACCTCTTCCAAGTATTGCTACCACTTTCAATGGTGGGAAAAGCCTTCTATTGGTCATAGGAGCTTTGCTAATGTTGTAGTTGTTGGTGTTGGTGCTACTCGCCCTTTGAAGGGGAAAATTTATCCCATCATTTGTGCCAAATCCTCCATAGTGGTGGTTTGTGGCTATGATGTGGTGGAAAATGGGGAATTTTATCAACGTAGGGGTCTGGTGTGCATATTCTACAACCTTTGGCCTTCTTTATCGAACCTTCACTATTGGATGTTGGATTCTTGGAAGTCTCTTGTGGTGAGTAAAATTGAGCTCTTCCCCTATGCTAAAGATTTTTCATTACTTCTTTTGCTTCTTTTGAGGACAAAGATTTGGTGTTGCATAGTAAATTGTGGTCTTAGGAAGAGCACTCTCTCTCCTTAAAGCCTTGGTCAACTCTTCATTTAACCTTCTTACTAAACCTCTAAATGTGTGTGATGTGGGTTAGACTTCCAAATATCTTCCTCCAATTTTGTAAGGTTTCTTGTTATAAGGCCATAGGCAACTCTATTGGTTGCTTCTTGAAGGTCGACGATACCACTCCCTATATGGGGCACTCTACTTTTTCACATTTTGGTGGACATGGACATCTTGAAGCCTCTTCACGAGGATGTGGTTTTGATGGTCGGGAAGAGACCTTGGACGCAAACTCTTGATTATGATGGTCTCCCTTTCAAATGCAGACGTTGCTTCTTCATTGGTCACCTAGCTACAAATTTCCCTCTCTCAATGTAAAGGCACAGCTACTTAGTGGATGAATGCTAAGGAAGATCACTTGATCATTCATGCCCTTGACTCTCCATTGGATGGCTCCTCTTAGGATGATGATTGTAATGTCCCCTCCAAGCTAGACATCAACATTCAGTAGATTAGCCTATCATTCTGACCCTCGTAGGCTAATGAAGGTGGTTAGAGGGTCTTATGAGGATTGAATTATCTTCAGTGTTCAGTAATTTCCAATTTTGGCTTTCGTTTGAGGCTTCCAGGACTCAGTATGCTCAACTTACTATTTATAATAAGTCAGATTGATTTGGATAGAGGGGGACCCTTACTATTTTTAGTAAGGCATGTGGTCATATGGAGATTCATCATATTAGTCCCTAGTTCAGATGGCGTGATGAGATATGATGTATTCAAGGAGTTATTAATGTTATTTGGCTCAAATAACATTAATTAATTAAAAGGTGATATTTTAATGTTATAACTTGAGGGTAAAATCATCATTAAAAGGGAGCCAAATTGATTAATTAATTATTGGGTGCCAACTCCTAAGTTCCTCATGAAATATTAAAAGATGCAATAAAATAACATTTTAATGTTATTAAATGGCGTTTTGGAGAAGTTTGACTTTCTCATGAAGGCATATATATTTCACGTTGGAGTCTTTTGCCCTTCATTCTGATGAGCATTGTTTTCAGAGAAAATTGTTTGAGAAGTGGAAGCCAAGGGTTTTCAATCTTCGAGCCATTAGAGAACGTTCATTCTTCAGTGTTGTAGCCTTTTGAAGTAGTGAAATATCTACTAAATTTGGCATACAGGAGGACATCATACAAGTGTTCTATTTGTGCAAATTGGTGAGATAATCTGAAGGGTTTGATTGCATAATTTTCCAAAGATTGCAGAGTTAAGGAGAAGCATTGTAGACTTCATCTTGATCGACTCATATCAAATTTCAGAGGAGTATATTATTCTTCATTTGCAGCAGAGGGCGGCTAAAACAAGAGGGGGAGATTTTGGTCTAAGTGGCTTCAAAAAAATCCAATAAAATTCTGCAAGGGGCGCCTAGGCCTAGAGATACCAGCTACACCATTTCAAAGCAAAAAGGCAGCCTATTGGAGGAGGATCGAATTAATCAAGTGTGTGTTTTTTGACTGAAATTTACTTGGCAGCCATGAATATTTGCTCTCTATTCTTGGGTATGCTTGTAATCTCATTTTTTTGCAAAGTACTCAATAAAACCAGCATTTTGGAGTGTTTCCAATTAGTTCTAGAATATTATTATTGCTTTCTTCATTTCCAATATTGTCCATTATTTACAAAAAAATCAGAAAACCCTCATAAAACACAAAAAAACCAAACAAACAAAAAATCTCAAAAACAAGGGCACGAAGGGTTCCTAAATTGGTATTAGAGCCTTAATCCTGCCATCCTGGAGGGTTGAAGGTTCACATGAGAAGTCACCACAAGTACTACACTCGCAGTAAAGGAGAGTCAGAAGAAGATTGGCAAAGGGATAATCCATTTGCAGAGTGATATGGCGAAAGAGATTCCATAGAGGAATGAAAGAAGAGATGTGGATAGGGGTGAAAAACTTCTTGAAAGAATGGCCTATGCATTTGAGGGATTTACAGCCACCATGCAGCAACAGATACAGCAGAACAGGGTTACTGAGGAGAATAGGATGAGATACATCAGGGATTAGGATGATGATAGGAGTGTGGCAGGGTCACGGAGAGTGCAGAGAGCGCCTTCTCGGACTACTGATAGGCCTACTCGACCCACATTTCTAAGAGAAGAACGGGTTGAGGAGAATGTTGAAGATGTTGTGGACCCAACCTATGTTGACGCAGTTATGGCTGCCCACGATGAGTGGTGCCAATTGACACCGGAGGCGCGTGAGCTCATGCATTTGGACCAGTTTGTGCAATCAATGGTGGATTACTACGGGGCTTGACAAGGGAATAGGCCTCAAAACCAAAACAAAGATTTGAAGCACGCTACCAGCAAAATCACACTACCCTATTTTGATGGCAGTGGCAAGGTAACAACACAGTCTTGGATTCACAGGGTGGACACCTTTTTGTCACTTTGACCTATGTCTGAAGAAGAAGCAATCAAGTTTGCCACGCTACACTTAGAGGGTGCAGCCCACGATTGGTGGTACCAGGGAATGGTAACATTGCAACACAATCATATCACCTCTTATCAGGAGTTTGTGGACAGACTGGTTGATCATTTTGATAAAAAAAGATCCAGAAGTTTATTTCAAGGACTTGGCATAGCTTAGGCAGACTGGCAGCTTGGAGAATTATATAAGTGATTTCCAGAAATTATTCATGATGGTGACAAACATTTCAGAGAGGAAGTTAGTTGTGCTCTTCATAGAGGGCATACTCGAACCATTACATGGGTGGATTAAGGCTTTCGATCCACCAACGCTACAAGAAGCAATGAAGAAGGCAAGGAGTATGGAACTTGCAGCCCCATCAAGCAAGTTCGAATCATCGAGCAGGTTTGGCTCAAAGGGATCCTCTTCATTCAAAGACAATAAAACATTTCCCAAGAATAAAGAAAAATCTGATTTTAAGGGGGATCAAAAGGGAAAATCAGCAGCTCCATTTGACCAAGAAACACTAAATGATTTACGAAAAAAAGAAGCTATGTTTCTACTGCAAAGGTCCATACGATGCAAATCATGATTGCCCCTTAAGACCCAAGGGCAAAGCTAACCAAGTTATGTGGGCATTTTATGAAGATTCGAAATCTGAAAATTTTGATCAGCAAGGTGGTCAAGAAGAATCAGATGATGAAAAGTCAGAAAAAGAAGAAGAAAAAGAAGGGGAAATCAATCTACAGGAGGCACGGATTACTAGTATTCAGCAAGGTCTTTTCAGAATATGTGGTGTCCTAGCTGGTCAAAATTTCATCACTCTTTTGGATACAGGGGCCACTCATAATTTTATTGATGCATGCTTTGTGGAGAAGCGTGGGATCATGACTAGGAATTTGAAGGTATAAGGGTGAAAGTAGCGGATGGATACACCCTTAAGTGTGAAAGAATGGTCAAGGATCTCCCTATGCACCTTAATAACTATAACTTTAAGGCTGATTATTATGTGGTAAACATGGGAGACATAGATGTAGTTCTAAGTATGAGATGGCTCCATGCTATTGGGAAGTTCACTCTTGACCTTCGTGAGATGGAGATGAGTTTTGAGGTAGAGGGGAAAACTTGGATATTAAAGGCCATCAGAGATAGCAGTTTCAGCAACATCCCACCAGGTAGACCACCTGATAGGGGTATTGAGCATATCATAGAATTGGAGGGGGCTAAGCCTGTGATGATCACTCCATATAGGCATCTGAAACGACTTAAGGATGAGATAGAAAAAACCATTAAGGAGTTGCTCGCCATGGGTCACATTAGGCCGAGCAAATCACCATTTGCCTCCTTAGTGGTTTTAGTGAAGAAAAAATATGGTACTCTTCGCATGTGCATCAACTACAGGGTTTTGAACAAGAAGACCATTAAAAACAGATACCCCATCCCACGGATTGATGAGCTGATTGACAAGCTACATGGTGCTTATTTCTTTTCAAAAATCGATTTGAGGTCCGATTATCATCAGATCAAGGTGCGTGAGCAAGATATAGAGAAGACTGCATTCAGGTGCCACTGTGGGCATTTTGAGTTTGTGGTTATGCCTTTTGGGCTAACCAATGTGTCAGCCACGTTCCAGGCCACAATGAACAGAATCTTCCAGCCACAATTGAGGAAGTTTGTACTTGTATTCTTTGATGATATTCTGGAATACAGTAGAATGTAGGAGGAACACCTTGCTCACTTGGATACAGTGTTGGGTATTTTGGATAGGGAGTCTTTGTATGCAAAGGAATCAAAGTGCAACCTCGACATGACATAATTATTATATTTGGGTCATATCATTAGTGCAAAGGGTGTGAGGATGGATCCTGACAAGATCTGTGCTATCATTGACTAGCCTACTCTAGAGAATCTCACACAGTTGCGCGGATTTTTGGGGTTGTGTGGTTTCTACCGCTAATTTGTCAGTGGCTATTCGCATCATGCAGCGCCTCTCACGACTTGATGAAGAAAGGTACTTTTATTTGGAACCCGAGGCACGAGAGTGCTTTATGAGATTCAAACAGATTATGACTACTTAGTCTCGTCCTTGCCTTGCCAGACTTCACGAAGCCATTTGAGCTTCAGTGTGACACCTCAGGAGAGGGAATTAGTGTTGTGCTTATGCAAGATAAGCACCTAATTGCATTTGAGAGCAGGAAGCTCAGAGGACCAGAGAAAGGTTATAGTATTTATGATAAGGAGATGTTGGCCATTATGCACGAATTCGCCAAATTTAGGCAATATCTCATTACCAACAAATTTTGTATAAAAACTGACCACAATAGTTTGACATTTCTTGGGGCAGCGAGACCTTAATGACCGTCAGTAGAAATGGGTCAGTAAACTTCAGTCGTATGACTTTGACATTATATACTTCAAAGGTACTCAAAATGTTGTCGATGATGCTCTATCTCGCAGACCACACTTGAACACTATGGTTCAGATCTCAGAGGATTGGAGGCATCTGATAGTGGCGGAATACGCCAAGGACGCATGGGCATCTGGGATCATTCAGGGGTCAGTTCAAGATAGCAAATATGCAGTTGTCAATGAGCTCATCATTTATAAGGGCAGGATCTATTTGACGCCAAGGTCAGAGATGAAGAGCATTATACTATGGACTCTCCATGATGTGCCCACTGTAGGTCACCTGGGGTACTACAAAACTTACAGGCAGATCAAGGAGAGGTTTACTTGGAAAGGGCTTAAGGCAGATGTACTTTAGTATGTTAGGGAGTGTCCAGTTTGCTAGCAAAACAAACAGGAGCACACCTACCTGGCAAGTCTACTACAGCCACTTCCAATTCCTGATAGGAAGTGGGAATGCTGTCCATGGACTTTATTATGAGCTTGCCTAAAGCCTAGGGGAGAGACTATATATATGTAGTTGTAGATCGGTTAACTAAATATGCCCACTTCTTTCCGATTGCAACTACATGCACGGCTACACAGCTGGCAGAGTTGTTCTTCCGAAAGGTTTTCAGACTACATGGGTTACCTCATACTATATTTAGCAACAGGGACAGTCGGTTTATGAGTTACTTTTGGCAGGAGGTATTCAGACTCTATGGGACCGAGCTAACCCCGAGTACCAGCTACCACCCGCAATCGACGATCAAACAAAGATAGTCAATAAATGGGTGCAAGGTTATCTCAGAAATTACATAGCTGGCAGCAGAAGGCTTGGGTAAAGTGGATTTACCTTTGCGATTATTGTTATAATTCCACTTACCACATGTCAATATAGATGACACCTTTCATGGTGTTATACGAGTATGAAGCCCCTAGCTTCCTCAACCTTCTGTTGAGCAACAGCAGAGTGCCTAGCGCTGGTGACCTGTTGCAGGAGAGCCAGGTCATTATGAAGGCTCTCAAGGAGAATATCGTTAAGGCACAAAACTAGCAGAAACAATATACAAATCAGAGGAGGACTGAGAGATCATTCAAGGTCGGAGACATGGTATATCTAATGTTGCATCCATACCGACAGTCCACACTTAGGAAAAGTGGTGTTGAAAAACTGAAACCACGCTACTATGGGCATTTTCGGATTATTAGGAAAGTTGGTGAAGTAGCATATGAGTTAGATCTTCCAGCAGATAGCCGAGTTCACAATGTCTTCCATGTATCAGGCCTCAAGAAGGCGTTGGGACATCACGTGACTCCATCAGTAGTGTTGCCACCCCTGGATGATGAGGGGAAACTAATTCTTGTGCCAGAGGCTATCTTGGATTTTAGAGAGAGACAGATACGAAGACGGATTGTCACAAAATATTTGGTCAAATGGAAGGATTTGCCAATAGAGGATGCCACCTCGGAAGGTGAGATCTTACAACACCCAAAGATGAGATTGCTTGAGGACAAGCAATTTCAGGGAGGGCGGACTGTAATGTCCCCTCCGAGCCAGACATCAGCATTCAATAGATTAGCCTATCAATCTGACCCTTGTAGGCTAATGAAGGTGGTTAGAGGGTCTTATGAGGATTGAATTATCTTCAGTGTTCAATAATTTCCAATTTTGGCTTTTGTTTGAGGCTTCTGGGACTCAGTATGCTCAACTTACTATTTATAATAAGTCAGATTGATTTGGGTAGAGGGGGACCCTTACTATTTTTAGTAAGGCATATGGTCATATGTAGATTCATCATATTAGTCCCCAGTTTAGATGGTGTGATGAGATATGATGTATTCGAGGAGTTATTAATGTTATTTGGCTCAAATAACATTAATTAATTAAAAGGTGATATTTTAATGTTATAATTTGAGGGTCAAATCATCATTAAAAGGGGGCCAAATTGATTAATTAATTATTGGGCCCCAACTCCTAAGTTCCTAATGAAATATTAAAAGATGCAATAAAATAACATTTTAATGTTATTTAAATGGCTTTTTGGAGAAGTTTGACTTTCTCATGAGAGCATATATTTCACTTTGGAGTCTTTTGCCCTTCATTTTGATGAGCATTGTTTTGAGAGAAAATTGTCTGAGAAGTGGAAGCCAAGGGTTTTCAATCTTCGAGCCATTGGAGAATGTTCATTCTTTAGTGTTGCAGCCTTTTGAAGTAGTGAAATATCTACTAAATTTGGTATACAGGAGGACATCATACAGGTGTTCTATTTGTGCAAATTGGTGGGATAATCTGAAGGGTTTGATTGCATAGTTTTCCAGAGATTGCAGAGTTAAGGAGAAGCATTGCAGACTCCATCTTGATATGCTCATATCAGATTTCAAAGTACGGCCTTGAGTATATTATTCTTCATTTGCAGCAGAGGGCGGCTAAACCAAGATGGGGCGATTTTGGTCTAAGTGGCTTCAGAAAAATCCAATAAAATTCTGCAAGGGGCGCCTAGGCCTAGAGATACCAACTACACCATTTCGGAGCAAAAAGGCAACCTATTGGAGGAGGATTGAATTAATCAAGTGTGTGCTTTTTGACTGAAATTTACCTAGCACCCATGAATATTTGCTCTCCATTCCCGAGTATGCTTGTAATCTGATTTTCTTGCAAAGTACTCAATAAAACCAGCATTTTGGAGTCTTCCCAATTAGTTCTAGAATATTATTATTGCTTTCTTCATTTCCAGTATTGTCCATTAATTGCAAAAATTTCAAAAAAATCGGAAAACCCTCATAAAACACAAAAAAACCAAACAAACAAAAAGTCTCAAAAACAAGGGCACGAAGGGTTCCTACAATGATGCTTCCTTAGCTTCTGGTGTGGCTTTGATGTGCCCTTCAGACCCTATTGGAGAAGCTCCTAACTCGATCTCATAGCCTGCTTCGCCTTCAACTTTAGATCAACTCTAGAATACTCCAACCTCCCCTTGTTCTAAGAATTTGGAAGATAATCTCCTGGACTGTTGGAAGAAAGGTCTTCTCAAATCATTATCCCAAACTCATGCTAGAGTGTTGGGTGAGAGGCCAACTCGTACAAGGCCTAGCATTGTTTAAGGTGGACCCCGGGGATCCCAACTCTTTCTATTGTTTGCAATTGTTTTCAGCAGCTTGGCTGCAACTGTACCTCACTCCTTTGGAGTTTTGTTTCTGGTCAGTTTGGGACCTATTTTGTCTTGCCTTATGACAGCTTTTGTAAGGGGTTGGGAGCCTTGTTTTCTCACATATGCTTTAGATAAATACATTTAAGGTTATTTATAATAAATAATTATTTTTAAGATAGACTAAACTAATGCTTTTATTGATTTCATACTATATTAATTTTTACTTTAAAAAATCCATAGAAAAGGCATTCAAAAGTGTAAATGTAATAAATTATATCTAATACAAAATGCATCCCATAAAAAATCCCAAATTATTTCATCTTTGAAACAATTGCTTTGATTCACTACTAGATGCTTAGGGCTATGCCTACGCCAATTCTTTTTAAAAAAAGAATCTCATGGAAGCTTTCAATCATTTTGAATTGAATGAAAACCAGACGGTGCCCCACAATGTGCAAGTTTCTTAATGCTAGTATCAATGTTCAATCTACACTGGTAAAATTGAAACCTGAGAGCTTCCATGAGAAAAAGAAATGGTTTTTTTAGCAATTGGAAAAGGAATAGCCCTAAGCTGAAATCTTAAGATTAGCACTTCAAGATTCTATATGAAATAAATTGGTAATTTCGTGTAGCTCCCTGCTGTTTCACTTGTAGCAGCAAAAATCATTCTAGAGAAAAAATCGGATTTTTAATCTTTTTTTTAAATCATTGGATTGGGTGACCTTGTCATGTTCAATCAAGACAATATGTACAAATATTACTTGAGCAGAAGTCTTCAGCCAACTTGGACATTCATGCTATGCTACTTAAGAAGACAACATGAAATGCTCTATCACATGGGGTGTCTGCTAACTTTATCTCATTATAAACTTCCTTCTGTCTAGTTGATGAAATGGTAATATTATAATAAAAGTTGTTTTATCGTAAATGACTATTCCTAGGAAGTTATAACAATAACGAGCAGTTTGATTCAGCCTTTAAAGTTTATTGATCATATCTGGAAACAAGCATGCACGCAGATCATAGAATTTTTGGCTTCTTAATTGTTTGGATTTATCACTGCCATCTTCATATTCATGCCATACAATTGTGCACATCCATGTTCCATGAACCTCCAAGAAATTATAATAATAACTAGCAGTTTGATTCGGCCTCTAAAGTTTATCGATCATATTTGGAAACAGGCATTCAGGCAGATCATAGCATTTTTGGCTTCTTAATTGTTTGAATTTATCACTGCCATCTTCATATTTATACCATACAATTTTGCACATCAATGTTCCATGAACCTAATCCCCAACAGCAATTTTTAGGTAAAATTAAATAGTAATATTGCATAAAAATTATAATGCAGGACCTTGAAAATTGTGCTGCTTCTGTAGGTTTTTCATCTCAAGTCAAACAACAAAGGTTCACATTCTAAATGACATACATCATCTATCTGAACTCTTGATCATTCAATATAAAAATTAATCTTTGAGGGAATACATCCATCTTCATACAAACACACTGTGTCAATACCACTTTCGGCCTGCAAACCATTACATCCTTCTAATATCAGTCTATTTAATAATTCATTCATTTCTTGGGAATGAATGGTTTCTTAAGCCTTGCTACATGCACTCTAAGTAGCTTAAATATTGCCTATGATACCTTGGCAGAGCTTCAAAATATCGTCCTAAATCATGGGACCACCCTCACAAAGCAATGCAATGGTAGTATGGTCTACAACTCGTCTGCCACATCTATTGGGTTAAAGCAAAAATGCTTCAATGAGAAGGATGGAGCTCCCAAATTCTGTCTAAATTGTTGGAATGAGAATTTACTGTTTGGTGCGTGGATTCTTTTTCCGGAGCACTTCGTCTTTCTGTCTTGAATAAGCTGTTGAGACAACCACTAGAAATCCTAAAACAGAAAGAAACCACAACATAACCATCCAATACCTAGCACCAGTACCTACAAGATGATGAGAACCACCCTTTGCTGAGACTCCCCTTTTTTCTTCCAAGGAACTTTCCTTCTCACTCGAAGAATTTCTATTAATAGTTTTCAGAAGTTCACTGTTACCTTGGATTGCATTATCCGATGACACATCTTTGTCCAGTAGGTATTGATTTAGATATTCAGAGCTTTTGTTTCTCTCAACTTGATCAGATTTACCTGGTGGAGATTGTGCCTGTAATGTGTTCTCATTGGACTGTGTTTTCAGACAGTTTCTTCTTACATGATGTAAATATAGAGCATCATTTAATGTCCTTACGCACTCAATACTTAATTTGTCTCTTTTTAAGCTGCCCTCATCTGTTGACATCAATGTAGAAGGGTTAGGTGGCTCTGGAAACTCCCTCCAGCACACATTTGTCATATCTATTTCTCTCCAGTCAGCCTTATCGAATTTCCAGTTGCCAACACCAAACTCCAGGCCATAATGAAGAACTCTTGGTTCGATACCTTGAAGAGGAATGTAGCCAGGGTAAAGCATTATGTCATCTCGTCTCC
Source organism: Sequoia sempervirens (assembly GCA_007258455.2). Lineage (NCBI taxonomy): Eukaryota > Viridiplantae > Streptophyta > Pinopsida > Cupressales > Cupressaceae > Sequoia > Sequoia sempervirens. Next base: position 35,574 of record VDFB02086536.1, read on the forward strand.
GATGTCTCAAGTTTATCTACAGAAACAACAAATTGGAGTAAATGAACTGTATTTCTTGTTCAGACAAATGCTAAATATATGTTATTCTGTTCTTATTGAATACATTTACAGGGTCTGCTTTTCTTTTTTTCTAATGTATTAAAAAAAACGACCAAACCCTGTAAAGGTATTCAATAAGAACATAATAACATCTATATTTGAATGCAAGTCACCAATTGATAGATTAAAATCTGCTCTTAAAACCATACTAACAATAATTATCTTCAACCATATTTCATCGAGTGACACATGTTTTCTAAAATTTCTACACAGATTTATCAAAATTTGGTTGATTCCATCATTCATCACAAATAAATTATTCAAAGGACCATTCATTGTCTTTGTTTAGTACTAGAGAAACCCTAGTAGTAAAATGGTAGAAAGCAATAGGAAGAAGTTCAGCATAGCCAAAGAGAAATTTGACACACCAAAACACAAATCAGATTTGTTTATTAACAATAAATGATTAGACCTTCATAGTTAATTACACATGGTATTACTGACTAGGTAAGTAAGAGAGGTGAGGAAATCAAAAAGGAAAATGTAAGTTGATGTTCAAGAAGCACTCAACCATACTACTCATGGTATATTACTCGGATTTCATTAACAAGTTCATTCCTAGTCAAAAAAGTTGCAAGGGATTTTGAAAATAGATATTTTAACCCTAGCCTCTGGGAAGAGTATAGATCCAATGTACAACTAGAATCAAGATTTAAGTCTAAGAACCTTTATTATCATATTGGTTATTAGCTAAGGGCTACATATTTTAAGATATAGGCTAAAAATGTACAGTGTTATGAAATATGAACAGCTACCTCTATCGTAAAGGTCCAACTCTAAGACATTCAAGCCTGTAAATCCCTGCTTCTGTTATAAAGGGTTAGGTTTGAAGAAGTTGCCCTCAAATCCTAGTTGGGCCTGACTAGTCAACTGTACTCATTCAAAGACAAGGAGATAAAGAAAAGGATGTTGAACAGACACCATCTTGTATCTGTTATTAATGACTGCTCTGCTCATCTTAAGACCTCTCTTAACAGCAACACAACTTTGTGGATGTGATAAATTTGTATTTGCAGTCAACAAGTACAAATATATTGCACATATCAAAATCTAAAAGTTAATAAGAATGAATATTGATCTGTATTGCTTGCTCAACTTTTTAGTATCTGAGACAGTTAACTATGGGTAGACCACATTACAATATTAAATAATATGATTATGAGAACATTTCATGTCAAGAACTTTATTTACTTGCTTCGTTGACTTCTCATTGGCAGAACTGTATGATCAAATGGATGAAACAATTTCAAAGCTATCAAAATAAACATCCCATACAACATAGCTATAAAACTGTCATGACTAGTAATCTCCATGGCAGGCTCTTCATCAACTAACTGCAAGAATCTCTCAATTTGGAAACTTGATTTGATAATATGAATAAAAATTGATCTCCAAGCATTATTGTAATCAGCACCAGTAAAGCCTTTTTGAGATTATGATTTGGAGTTAATACAGGATCTCATCATATTAAACAATCTTTCTGATACTCAAAGAAAAATGTGGGTGAAACATCACAAACACATTGAAATCGTCATTCCTGTAAAGGGATGACATCAGTGAACACTATTTCTTGTCATGTACACAACCTAATGTTCAAATAGATGAATAGTGAATACAAAGAAAACAACAGAAGAAAATCAAACTGCAAATGCCAAAAAACAAAGGTTGACTAGGGCAGTGACTTCCTTATTGAGTCTCATGAACTGTCTGATGTATTGGGCTGTGGAAATCTATAATTATGAAAACATCTAAAGTTACACATTTCATTTACTGTATTGCACGAGGATTAAAAACTTGCATGCTGAATTGTGGGCCAAATTACTCGGCCATGGACTCATGGAAGTTTTTAGGTGAGTCTATGGTGCAGACTCACCGAAAGTACTTGGCAAGCCTGCCACACAGACTCGCTATACATGGAAGACCAGTGGGCAAACATGCAAACGTGGGAACAAGACAGTGAAAAATACAAAAAAAAAATTTAAGCAAGTCCAGCCCATGCAAGTTCATCACACAGCTTTTTTGTTTGAGTGATTCAAACAAATTCAAAGCCAATTTGAGGAGCAAATTTATGAAATTTTCAGAGTTTCAAATTAGGAGCAAATTGTAAGTTCCAAAGGTGATTGTTATTGTTTATGAACGAAAATGTTGACCTTTTACAACCTAGGGTTATCAAATTATGATATGAAAAACCGTTATTTTGTTGCAATTATCAATGCTATTCATTTATGTTTGAAATGCAAATCACTTTATGATGATTTTATTTTATATTTTATGCAAAAACATTATTTTTTTTACCGGTGTAACCTATATTTAGGGTTTAAATTGTTGATGTTATTGCAGCTTCGGGCTTCATACTTCCTTAATTATTTGTGATTATTTAATGGCAACATATCTCTAAGATGGCCGACCTCCTTTGTAATTATTATTTATTATTTGTAATTATTTTTATGGTGGCCGACCTTGTCCTTGAAAAGGTGTGACCCCTCTAAGCAACATGTATATATAGAAGGTCACTTTCTCTCATTTGTGAATCAAGCAAAGTTCGATCTCCTTCTCCATTAAGTGCGAGTTCTTCAAGAAGAGTAGTGTGAATTCATATAGGAGCAGATTGTGAGTCTATTCAAGTGCAGATTGAAGGGCAGACTATTAGTGTGTGCTACAGCCATTGCTGGTGCTGTTTATTGGCCTTGTGTGTGGCCTCATTGTAAAGATACTTGTTGCCATTGCTCATATATATAAGAGTTATATTTGTTGCTGGGTTTTTCTCCCTCAAGAGGAGGGTTTTCCCAGGGTATCTGCTGTGTTATTGTGTCTGATTTTGAATTAATTTTCTGTGCATTAAATCTGATCATAAAACTAACATGGTATCAGAGCGGGTTTGAAGAAGATCTTGATCAGATTTAGTCTTACAGCGATACTCTTTATTCTTCTTCTCATCTTTGTTCACTTCTATCTCTTCGTCAAGATGGTGAACGGTCTCAAGATCGAGGACAGACTTGAGGGAGCATCTAATTTCACATCTTGGAGATTCAGAATTATGCTCACCTTGGAAGAAAGTGAATTGGCTGAGTTCGTGGAGAGCAAAGTTTCTGAACCTGCTGATGAGGAAGAGAAGATTCAATGGAAGAAGAAAGATACTAAGGCAAAGAAGATGTTAGTTGATTCCGTGAAGGATCATATTGTTCCCATCATCTCTAAGATGAAGACGGCAAGGGAGATGTTTAAGTCTTTGGAGGAGATGTATGAGATCAACAACACAAGCCATGCACTTGCATTGAAGCAACAACTTCATCATGTGAAGATGGCGGAAGGAGAATCTGTCATCGCTTACTTCATGAAGATTTCTGAATTGAGAGATCAACTCTCTTCTATTGGTCATTTTGTTGATGTCAAGGATTTGACCATGCTTGCCCTTAATGGTCTTCCTTCATCTTGGGAGTCTTACATTCAAGGAATCATGCAAGATCGAAACTTCCCAAGTTTGATCGTTTGAGGGCAGATTGTATTCAAGAAGAGTCTAGGTTGGCTGTGAGAGGTATTGGTCGAAGCTCTACAAATGAAGACATTCATGTTCTTTCCGCTCAATCCTCGAAGAAGAAAGAGAAAGGTGGAAAGAAAGGATATTTCAAGAGGAATAGAGATAAAGGAGCTGATGGTGCTCCCCATTCAAGAAGAAGTGGGACCTCTCCAAAGTCCAATGTTTTCGTTGTGACATGTTTGGTCACTATGCAAAGGATTGCCCCACCAGGCCTAATCAACATGCTTCATTTGTGGATGTGGATGAGATCTCTCCTCAGAAGGATTAGGGAATTTCTATTCTAAGCCATGGGCTTGTGTTCAAGCCATGAAGGTTGTGCTGATCCGTATGCAAGAGCAGCGTATCTTACTGCGTCCGTATTTGCATCCATCGAATATTTAAAGAGATAAGTATTCTTTGTTTGTTGAGTCATATCATTTAGTTGGATCTTGTAATTAGTAAAGAGAGATAGTGGTTTCTCTTGGATTGTGTTCCTAGCATAAGATCCTTTGAAGATTTCATTTATTACAAGTTATTTCATGCTAGTGAAGATTTCTGAAATAAAAGGAGAATTGAAATTTCGATGGTGATTAGTTGGTCACATCGATATCATTCTCTAATGCATGAACTAGGATAGAGCCTTGAACTCTTGGAGAGAGTTGGTTCTACATGCTAACTGCATAATGCATTCAAGAAATCTGTAGTTGTTCAGATTGTCTTTTGTTGTGCTGAGCTTAGCACTCTCGAGAGGAGCAAAAGATGAAAGAAAGAGTTATATCAAAATTCAATAAAGATAAGTTTCCTTATCCCTTCATTCTGATTTTTTGATATATTTCTCTTTTATGTTGATTTATTTATTCATGTTTTAATATTGTTCATAAATTCTTATGTATTCATGCTATAACTTGAAATAGTAAACCTTGTATGATTCCAGCCTTGATATTTCTTTGGATAATTATAAACTGTTAGTAATCTCTCTCTAAAATGCTTGCAGTTCATTGTTCTAGGAGCAAGAAGGTGATGAGAGATTGCTTAGTGATGAAAAGCTTGAGGCATCTTGTGAGGAAGTCATGCCGACCAAAGAAATGATCAAGCGTGAAGTCACCACTTGCAGCCATGGGACTGAGTTGGTGGCCAAGGGAGTTCACTTCCAGAAGTCTTCTTTGCAATCTCTGAAGCAGGGATCAAGAGGGAGTTTTGTAACTCACTGAGAAGAAGTGAAGATTGTTGTATTGCAAGGCTAGGTGCTAAACCCTTAGAGGATCCCTTCAGCTACTGAGATCAGAATTGCTCAAGACTGTCTTCTGGATTTGTCATTGGTAGCCCCACAAACCTATTCAGAATAGTGTGATGGGATGAGGTCGAGGAGGACTATCTGTTGGAAATGTTGTCATTGATGTCAAGAAGGTACACGAACAAAGATTGTTGTATTTAAAGTCAAAGACTAAGATTCAATAAAGTGATCCATTTGTGGAGGAATGAAGATGTGATCCTGTAGAGCTTGACTTGCTCTTTATTAATCAGTTGCATCTAATCAATAATTAATTATTTTAATGAATATCAGATATTGATTCATTCTTATATCATTGTAATGTATAAGATGTGAAGGCTTTGGAGATATCATCGGGTTATTGCAAGAGCTATTGCTACTGGTATCGAGTATCTCTAATAAGAGAACAAACATGATCAAATTGATTCTATTCCTAAAGAGTTCGATATCTTCCTAGATGCCACTTTAACAATGCTCTTAGTGAAAGGGAATACACTCAGAGTTTTGGACGAGATTAGTGCCACCATGATTCTTATGGGATAAGCTAAATTGTTTATTGGGGCATTTACTCAAAGTTTATCGAGTCATTTTACTGTCAGCCACGTATATTGAGGTGTTCGTCATTTACATGATAGCTGAAGATTGAAGGAGAACGATTCAGGAAATCATATGTTACTCGACCATCACCTGTTTCAGATTAGTGTATAAAATACGCCGAGTGGTATTATTGAGAAACAATGAGCATAATAAACAATTTCCTGTGCCAGTCATTGTCGAAGAGGAAGCATCGATAAATAATCACGCATATTGGAGATTATCAGGTATTTGATGTTTAGGCGTTTGGATCTTCTATGTCCAGTACCATTGTAATTGAAGAAGTCTAACTATCTAAGATAAACAAACAATAAATAAAGGCCATGTGGTATGAATCGGGTCTTGATTTCTTTGTATATGATACCTTCCGTTAAAAATGTTTTGAACAGTCGAGAATGATTAAAGATGAGCCGTCCATTCTGTTAGAAGACACGTCAATGAAATGAAGATGTGTTGACTAATATTTGTTGATGCGTTTTAGTTAATACAATCAAAATCACGTATTAAAAGAATCAAAGTGAACACGTAATATAATACGTATTTATTAAATCGACAAGAGATCACTACCTGGCAGATGCAAATGAAAAGTCGTCTCCAGTTTAAGATGTTATAATTAAAATAATTAGTGAAGAAGTCATCAGGAGGTCTGTAGAAGAACGTCTTTCTGAAAGGACACGTGATTTCTTCTCTTAAAACACCTTTTGCTTGAAGAGTTGGAAAATCAATTATAAGGAGTTGTGTTGGTCTGTTTCTAACAAAGACGTGTTGCATCCAAAAGACACATCTCTCTAAAGAGTTCAAAGCATTTTCTGAAGTGATGTATTCTTTCGATTGAAGGCAGAATTGGTGTAATCTATTTTGATGAAAGATATATGTTATATTTACAAACATTCAATTAACATTCATGAAGTAATAAAGAGAAAATAAAATCAAGTAATTCGATTTAGTTATGAAGAGGCAGACTTTCAAAAGGTACAAGAACATACGTGATCTTTCATAAAGAGGTGTGCAACTATTGAACAACATACATATGAGATATCCAAATCAAAGTTGCAGTGTGGTTGTGTGTGTAAGTGAGCATTCTAAATCTTAAGTCCCATCTCCTTGTGTGGGCTAAGTGTGAGATCATTCATCACCAAAGGCAGATTGGAGGATTGGGATAGTGCAGGTCAGATTGAAGGCATCATCTTGCAACCATCAAGTCAAGGTTGGTGCCTTGCATTAGGGGCTGGTGCTCCTTGTAGGTTGGTGCCTACTAAATAATTAAGAGGTTTGGGTGTCCCTTGTAGGTTGCAGCCTACTAAATCATCTTCTTTGTAAAACAAGTAGGTTGGTGCCTACTTCTACTTGTAAAAGTCATTTAAAGTTTTCAATAAATTTGTGTCAACTTGTGTAAATTGATTCATATCAAAAGGTTGATGTTGATGAGAGTTTAAGTTCGTTTAGAAGGTTGTAATAAGCTTGAAAAGATTGAGAATTGAAAGTTTGATTGATTTATTGATTCACCCCCCCCTCTCAATAAATCTTTGTGCTCTTCAATTGGTATCAGAGCGAGGTCCTTCTTGAAAGCCTAACTGCTTGAAGGAGATCCTTAAGAGCACACATGGCAGATCATAACAACACAGTGAAAGCACCCATCTTTGATGGGACTAATTATGCATTTTGGAGTATTAAGATGGAAGCATATTTGAATGCACTTGGGTTTGATGTGTGGCAATCTGTTGTTGATGGGTATACACCTCCAGCTACCCCTCCAACGGATCAAGTAGGGAAAAAGAGAAGTGAGAACAATGCAAAAGCTAAGCATGCTCTTCTTTGCAGCCTAACAGATTCTGAATTTACAAAAGTCATGAGGTGCAAGTCAGCAAAAGAGATTTGGGACAAACTTCAAAACATCTATGAAGGAGATGCAAAAGTTAAGAAGGCAAAATTGCAAACTCATAGAAGGAAATTAGAAACTCTCAAGATGAATGATGATGAAGATATTGCCTCATACTTTCTCCGTGTTGATGAAACAGTAAACATCATGAAAGGACTTGGTGAAGAAATTGAGGATACTTTTATTGTTGATAAGATTCTAAGGTCTCTATCTACAAAGTTTGAGGCCAAAGTTGCAGCACTGGAAGAATTAACAAACTTGGATCAGCTATCCAAAGATGAATTACATGGGATTCTTGCTGCCTATGAAATGAGGATTGAGGGGAAGACACCACAAAATGAAATTTCTTTCAAAGCATCTAATAAAGAAAAAACTAAATATGGTTCATCAAATAAGAAGTCAGGTGATAATGAAGCAGAGGCCTATTTCATGAGGAAGCTTATAAAGGGAAAAGGAAAGTACAAAGGGAAATATCCTTTTAAATGTTTCAATTGTGGAGAAGTTGGACATTATGCTTCAAATTGTCCTCAAAGTGATAGTAACTCAAGTGACACAAGTAAGGATGAAGAAGAGATATACACAAAGAAAAAGGGGAAGAAAAATTCTAAGCACAAGTCAAAAAGGAGATCTCAAAAACACAAAAAGAGTTTCTATTCAAAGAAAGATAGCAGCACTTCTGAAGAAAATAGTGAAGGATGCTCCAGCAATGGTGAAGAAGAAATATTGTTCATGGCTGAATATGAAGGTGCTGATCAAGAATGTGATGAAGAAGAAGAAATTGATCAAGAATGCAATGAAGAAGAAGAAGAAACAGATCTAGAGGAAGAATTTCATTATGCATACAAGAAAAATGAAGAATTGAAGAAGAGGGTTACCAAGCATAAACTAAAAGCCAAGGACTTAACTAAAAGCTTGGAGGAATTGAATAAAATAATTGAAGATTTAAAGACTCAATTTGTAGAGGCTGAACAAGTTGAAAATGAATTGAAGAACAAGTTAAGTGCTAAGGAGAGAGATTGTGACAAGTTGGAACAAGAAGTTGTCATGCTGAAAAATGAATTGAATATGCCAAAGGAGAAATGTACAAAGTGTGATGAGAATGGTACAAGTTTTAAGGAAAATGAAAGAAAATCTAACTGTGGGCAGTTTTTATATGGATATTGCTATTCATGCAACTACTTTGGACACAAAGCAATAAATTGCAGATTTCAAGCAAAAAATGGTTCAAGCTTCACTAAGAGAGACTATAATTCATTTAGTCATAACGTTATGTGTTTCAAATGTAACAACTTTGGACACAGCACGTTTTTGTAGATTTGGTTTTGTGGAAACACCTTTAAAAGATATGAAGAAGAACATCATGGAAAAGGAGAGAAAGTTTACAAAAGTTTGGAGAAAGAAGATAGACGCAAGAAATGAAGAATCCAATGCAAATTCAATATGCCTTTTCTAAGAGGAAGCATGAATTTAGGGGGAGCTAAGTTGAACATTTTTCTTTCAGCCCCTTGGAGGAGATGACTGAAAAATGAAATACATCAAAATGTTGAAGATAAATCTACTGATGGTTTGATATCGATGGTTTGATATCTAATGAAGGTGATGAATTGACTTCTATTGTTGGAAATGGTTTTGATGTCAAAATGAAGAAGCTTTGATGCAAAAGAAGCAAAATAATTCAAAAGTTGAGGAATGAAAAGAAAAAGATGAGTATTTGTAAATGGGGGCATACATTCAGAGGGAGTTATACACAAATATCTTGTAGCTCCATGAAACCAAAAAGGCAAGACATTGTTGGAAAGTCCCTTTGCCATTGATGTCAAAGGGGGAGAGAAGTAGAATGGTAGAGTGTTAGAAGTGATGAAGAAGATGTTGCCATCAATGACAAAGGGGGAGATTGTTGGAAATGTTGTCATTGATGTCAAGAAGGTACACGAACAAAGATTGTTGTATTTAAAGTCAAAGACTAAGATTCAATAAAGTGATCCATTTGTGGAGGAATGAAGATGTGATCCTGTAGAGCTTGACTTGCTCTTTATTAATCAGTTGCATCTAATCAATAATTAATTATTTTAATGAATATCAGATATTGATTCATTCTTATATCATTGTAATGTATAAGATGTGAAGGCTTTGGAGATATCATCAGGTTATTGCAAGAGTTATTACTACTAGTATTGAGTATCTCTAATAAGAGAACAAACATGATCAAATTGATTCTATTCCTAAAGAGTTTGATATCTTCCTGGATGCCACTTTAACAATGCTACTTAGTGAAAGGGAATACACTCAGAGTTTTGGACGAGATTAGTGCCACCGTGATTCTTATGGGATAAGCTAAATTGTTTATCG